>PVIR01002540.1:0-101373 GCA_004026965.1 Petromus typicus | reverse complement strand
AAAAAATCTCCCTTGAGAAATAATATTTTCACACAGTTCTATTTTACCATATATGTGTGCATTTATGTGTGTGTATGTGCAGGTGTTGTTTTCATTTCATAATATTAAATAGGTAAAAATAATATGAATGTGTTAAAATTATACAACTCACTGTAGATTAATCAAAGATTTTTATATGACTGTTCTAGATCATCATGATTAAAATCAGTTTTAGTAGATATTAGTATGCTTTTAAGACTCTTAACTGAATATAACCAAATATTAAAAGAATTGGTAATTTTGGCCAGTTTATCAGAAAGATTGCAACTAGCTGCAGTTTTATAGGAAATCCAATTAAAATGACTCAAATAATAACAAAGTTAATCATATTGCTATAAGTCTAAAATTATTACAGTTTTTGAGTTATTTACTGTAGTAGCTCAACAGCCCGAGTGTTTGAATTTCATTTGTCATTGCCTTCCATCCTCTGGCTGTAACCTCAGCCAGATGATATTGTCAAAGCTCTGCAATTCATAATCTTACATAAAACCATTTAAAGGCAGGATGGGGAAGGACTTCACTTTGTTACCTACTTTGAGATTAACAAAAACCTTCCTAAATCTCCTCACAGCTTTCTGCTCATTGGCTATGATGGTACCTCAGTCTCATGCCTACACCAACCACAGACACAGGAGTGTAAATGTCATAAGTAGCTTTGAATGATAAGATTGTTTCACATGATGGGAAAGAGTATACTTTCTCAATTCTATGGTTACCAGGTACCTGAACAAGATAAATGTTTTATCATTGAACAGGGAAGAAATAGCAATTGGGTAGGAGATTAACAATGTGTTACAACTATACTCCTACTGATTTTCTATTTATTTTTCTTGATTGCTTGGAGTGAAATTAAAAGTATTTTTATAAACTTTTATTCATTCTGTTGTCTTTACTTTTACTATGTGTAGTTAACAGTATTCATTTCGTTTTGCTTTTATCCAGCTTATTGCCTTTCTGATTATCCTGTTGCAAATGAACTTGAAGATTTCCCATGAGATTGTTGGCTCCATGCCTAGCTATGGCATATATAGAAGCTGTTCTTTAGTAATGAATAATGTACTTTGAAATGATGATTTCAATGATAAAACCGTATATCACATCACTTAATGCTGTAGGAAATAGTGACAAATAAAGGAAAATGACGATACCAATAACAAGGGGGAATGTGGTAGTCAGGTTTCTGTCACAGCTACAGTAACCCCTGAGATAGTTAACTTAAAGTAAGAAAGGTTTATTTTGGCTCACAGTTTCAGAGCCTTCAGTCTTTGGTTGCTTGGCCCTATTGCCTTGAGTCTGTCATGACCCAACTTTAGAAGTGGCAGGTGCACATGGTGGAGGAAACTACTCACCATCTGGATGTTTGGGAAGCAAAGAGAAAGGAAGGGGCTGGAGTTCCAGGGTCCCTTCCTGTCAAGAGTGCACCCCAGGGGACTGACTCCCTCTCACTAGGCTCCACCTTCTAAGGCGACATAGATCTGGAGCCGACATTTCATATCCACACTACACCAGGAAGCATAATAAGAGGAAGAGTCAAACAGGAAGATCCAGGGACATGGGGAGAAAGGCTAAAGCACAAGAGTATCACGTGTGTGCACATGAGTGACCAGGAGAATCCAGGCAGCCGGCAAGAAGTCACTAGAGTTCTGGTGACTGCGGGTCATGAACAGGAAGTAGAATTGTTCTAGCCTTGAGGTAGTCCCTTCTCCTGTACAAGATAGACCTGGTCTTTGAAACTTGATTCAGATATGAGGGAAATTTCAAGGAGAAACAACATATAAGATGAATAACTCAAGGAAATAAGGCAAATCAATTCAGCATCTATCAAACAAATTCACCGAGTCACTTCCATTCTGTCAGAAAGATGAGAAGGCAGATGACTTACAACATCAAGAAATTTATGAACTGTCTTATCACTGAGGATTGGATACGGAACTTAAACTGAGTGTGGATATTTATTCTAATTGTCTCACTTGACAACATGCATCAGACCCTTTTCATACATAGAATTCCTTTTCTCCATTAATAGATTTAATAAGTATTCTTTTAACATGTAATTTTGTTGGCTTGGTGGAAAATGGAGATAGGTAGTCCATAGAGGCTTCTTATTTAATAGATAAATAGTTTGCCTTCAGTTTGACATCATATCAAGTTGTCTATTGCCATCTAAAAGTCCCACCAAAATTCATTAAGTTGTAAACAACAACAGACATTCTTAACAGCGAAAACTCACCTTTTCAGTGGAATTCTGGCAGTGAGCTATTTGCCTCACTCCCTACAAGTCTTCTGTTTTGGTTCATATGTACCTTTTTGTGAAATTCACAGCTGCAGAATTCTTACACTGGCTGCAGAAAACATTGACCCATCTTCCAACTCAAGATGTAATTGGTTTCATCGGGATTTCCATTGTAGAGTTTGCCAAAGCCAATGGGAACATGGTTTCTGTAAACAGAAAGTGGTTAGCACCCTGCTGGCAAGGTAAACAAACCATGCCTTCAGTAGTCCTGCTCAACTCTGAATTGATCTGTTATGCAAAAGACTTTCTGCTTTTTTTTTTTTTTCTGGAGCACTTCACAGAGATTTATTTTAACATGTTGAAACATCATTAATCAGGAGCTGTCCTGAGTCAGCTCTGAATATTCCAATGTGTATTGATCATTTTGCAGCAACTGGCTCTCATTACAAGAGGAATCATCTTTTGAGAAGACTTCTTAATGAGCTGTCTCACTAACCTCATAAAATAGTCAATAAATCTGTAATTTACTTTTTCCCTGATTCTTAATTTGTCTTTGATGTTTCTTGGGACACAGGTTTTCTGTTTTAATTTAGAGAATTCCAGGAAGCTTCAGGACATTTTAATTTATTCCCAAAGAACATTTCACCATGTAGCTCCTGGCTGGTTTTTTTCCTCTGTCGAGGGAATACAGACTGAGTTTCCTCATTTCCCCTCTGATGTCTTTGTAACAGGCGGAGTGACTCATCTCCCTGTGTGCTGCTCCACAGAGGCCCGGCCCTCAGCATGGCTGATATCTGCCTCTGTGTTCAGGGTGTGGAGGGAGACTGACCCAAGACCCAAGACGTAAAGTAAAACTTTCTCTCTTGAGGAGTCATTTGTACATCCTCTAATCTAATGTTACTTGATGGGGAAATGTGCATTATTCCAGCCAGCAACATCTGGAGCTTTCCTAGGAGCCAGACTCAGAGTGGGACCCAGCTTCCGATTGAGGACGTTAGCTCATTCAGATCTTTATTAAGCCACGTGGCACAAGAATGTTTTTGGCTTTCCTTCTGTCAGTGTAAATAATTGCCTGTTTAGAAGACATATATAGTTATTCATTGTTTTCTTGAATATAAAACTTAGATACGTTGACACTCCTTCTGGGATATACCAAGATATCAGGACAATTGTGCTTCCATTTGTGCACTGTCAATTTATGTGGGAATTTATTTTAACTTAATGACTTTTAAAACCATAAGAGGATTTTTCAGGGCATCCAGATTCATTCAGATCATCTACATGTTCACCACCTTCTTTGGTGAACTGCCTGTGTCAGACCACTGGAGGATGTTGTTTTGTAATTTCTCGGAAAGTTCATTTCATTCACTCCACTGTGCTAAACTCATAGGGGTTTTGTGTTTGCTTTTGTCCAAGAATATCCATATTTATGTAATGTGAATAAGAATCCACATTTCTTTTTTCTGGAGTGATATTTTCACTGGGTATAGAACTGAGCCTTGAAAGTACAATTCTAGTGTCCTCTTGTATCTGTAGTTTTTAAATTGACTGTCAGTATACTTCTTTTGATGATGATTTGTATTTTTCCAACTTTGGCTGCATTTAAGAAATTTTCTCTTCGCTCCCTGGTGACCACATACCATACTGGGCATGGAGACTCGCGTCCAGCAGCAATCAGTACTACATACCACAGTGCAGGGCGTGGTGGCTCACGCCTGTAATCCCAGCACTTGGGAGGCAGAGGCAGGAGGATTGCTGTGATGTGAGTTGGAGGCTGAGCTCAGGGCCAGCCTGAACCACAAAGCGAGACCCTGTCTCAAAAAAAAAAAGAAATTTTCTCTTATATTTTGTTTTACTGTAATGCAAGTGTATGCTTAACTATCTGAGTGGATAACTTCCTTTCTGTTTGGAGAAACTCACCTTTTGTGTCAGCAAATAGGTTTCATTCAGTGTGTGTGTGTGTGTGTGTGTGTGTGTGTGTGTATGTGTGTGTATGCTTATTATGTAAACATATTATTCTTTTCCTCTCTTAACCATTCGTTGTTTCTATTTTTTGTATCTGTGATACCCTGTGGATAGTTTTTTTTTTCTGTTTTCTTTCTAATGCACCAATTTTTGGTTTAAATTGCTATTATATTTACCCACTGAGGTTTTCATTTCAAGTGGTGTATTTTACATTATTTCTGGAAGATCTGTTTACTTTATTTCAAACCTATGATCTGTGTGGCCAAGCACATTTCAAGAGCCCTCTCTCTTGACTGGCCATGGTGAGTATAGGTCTCTCACCCTTAGGGCTATCAAAAAATGTGCCTGCAATTCCCAGCATTAGTGATCTTCTACCAGGACAAAAATAGCTTTCTTTCTTAATTACTTATTTTGGTTCATTGTTCACTGTTGTTTAGACTTAATCATTCTTGGCGTTTTTGTAGCTCAAGTCTTTATGGAAGACATTCTTCATGTTGAATCTAGGTAGCTGTTTTCAGTGGGAAGGATGTTCTAAGTAATCTACCCGAAGTAGCCTTTACCAGAAATAGTGATTCTGAAAGTTTTAGTACCTGTATTTGTTAGAATTTAAACAGAGAAGCAGTCAACAGGGGACTGGCTTCTGCACTGTTAAGGGCTGGCTTCCCCATGCATTCCCACAAGGCTCCCTCCCTATTTTCTATTTGATCTTGTGGATAGGCTTTCTGGAAGAAAAGATAGACAAGTGGGTTTGGTGACTTATATACACATAACACACACACACACACACACACACACACACACACACACACACACACACACACACACCTGACCCAAGCAAGAGTCCCAACAATTAAAGATCCAAGGAGAAGGGAAGTGACTATAACCCTAGCTGCTACTTCACAATAACCATATGAATCAGCAGACTGGTGCCTCTTTCATCCCTCTACCTTCCAGGAGACCTGAGATCATACCAAAAGGAATTCTGGGAAATGTAGTTCAGTAGAACCATTACTAAACCATGCAACAAAAATATTTTTTAAAAATTAGGGAAAGTAATGTAAGAGACACGTTGGATAGGACATAGGGGATCTGAAGACAACATTCCCTATTGCTGGAGTATAGGACTAATGTGATCCAGAGTCCTCCTGGCACATATAAAAATATTGGGGTTGGATGTGATGCTCTTAAATCTCTTGGTTTTCCTCTTTCTGTGTGTATAAACAAAAATGGCTGCACAACCTTGGATGTACAAACTTGGGATTTATGTCTGCTTCTATCTGTGTGCCACAAAGCATGATTTATATGGATTTTATACTACTAATTAGTTTTTTCATTGTCAGTATAATTCTAGATCTTAAAATTGTCAAATATGCAAGGCCCATACACTTTTCAAAGGAAAAAAAGTAAAAATTCAATATCCGGAAACTAGTACCTGATTTTACAATGGCCCATTATACTTGAAGGGAATATATGGCCAAACTCAATCCAAGTGGAAGATTGACCAATATATGCAAAGCAGGTATATAGCCCCAGCACTATGAACACACCCAACCTCATCTGATCTCAGACATCTTTCAGGGTCACATCTAATTAGTACTTGGATAGGAGAAAATGCAGAGAAGAACTACATCAGGTGCTTTCAAATACTGGATGAAGTAACCACATACAATACTGGGTGTGGAGACTCATGTCCAGCAGCAATCAGTACCACATACCACCGTGCTGGGCATGGTGGCTCATGCCTGTAATCTCAGCACTCTGGAGGCAGAGGCAGGAGGATTGCTGTGATGTGAGTTTGAGGTTGAGTTCAGGGCCAGCATGAGTTACAAAGCAAGACCCTGTCTAAAAAAAAAAAATATATATATATATATATATATATATATTGGATGAAGCAGAATATGAAGGGAAGCAAAAAGGTAGTCTCCATAGAGCAAATGCAGGACTCCTGGTCTGAAAAAAACTGGAGGAAGTTTAGGCTCAAAAATAGGAAAAGATTTCTAAGAGCAAGAATTACATTCTGTATGTTCTGTTATATCTGAGGCCAAATTAGTGTAACAAATAAATCACTTGGAGGCTTGTTTGTACATTTGCTGTCCACAAAAATCAAGTGACACGAGTTCTTTGCATGTATTGTAATCATTAGTTGAATGTCACAAGACAGTATTCAAATTTGTAGCCGAAACTAAGGCTAAACTAATGAGTTCACATTTTGCACAATTATACATATGCACAGTCATACATACTCTCACATTCAAACAATTTTATACAAATGGATGGTAGTTTTGCTGGTTTAACCATTTTTACATCAAAAGAATTTTGCTTTGGGTAACTTGACTGGTTTATGAGAAATTTTTGTTAAAGACAGTAGCCAGTAGCATATCCGTGTTTTGTATATATAGAAACAACAGAAAATATGTCGTTTTCTCTCTCCAGTTGAAAAGGATTAGTTTTCATTTTATTTGAACCTTAGAATCATCCCTTCTCAAAAAATGCAGCTCTCAGTTTGTGGGAAGGAATAATGAGAAACTACAACTCTTAAATATGTTGCTTGGTTTTACCTTTATTACTGGGAAGCTATAGGACTTGAAAAATTAAAAACAGTTAACATTCCTGTAAGATTTTTAAGTGCAGTGCAACTACTTTAACCAGAGGCATTGTGATCTTTCCCCTGGACTTGGAAATGGATTCATAAGTGTGCCCCAAACTCACATCACAGCAATCCTTCTGCCTCTGCCTCCCAAGTGCTGGGATTATAGGCGTGAGCCACCATACCTGGCACTGTGGTATCTGGCACTGATTGCTGCTGGGCGTGAGTCTCCAGTATTGTATGTGGTTTCCGGGGAATCGAACCCAGGCTCTATCACTTGTAAGAGAGGCACCAGAACCACTGAGCTAAATTCCCAGCTAGGGCCACTCTTTAAATTCAGGCACCCTTCTGTTCAAGGATCTTCAGTGGCTTCCACCTTCCTCACAAAAATATGACAAGAACTAACATAATTCAGCCCCGTTGCTGTGTCCCCTCTTTGTTCTCTCATGACATATCTTTTGCTCAGGCCATACTGAGCTCCCTGATGGACCCCACAGGCCATATACTCTAACCATGACTGCTGTGTGAACGGTTTCCTCATCTCCCAAGTGTCTACTTGGGTGACTTCCTCTTGTCTTTCTAGCCTTTCTCAAACCTGCCTTCTCAAAGAGACTTTCCATGATCACTGTATTTACATTTGCAACACATTAACCCCTTTCCCATCCCCTGGCCTCTTCTTTTCATTCTTCTTTACACCCTATGTCCTTATCACCTTCTCTCTCTACTTCACCTTCTTTCCTAACGTTTCCTAAGTGTGTTGCTCAGTGTTGGCCCTTCCCAGTAAGGGCAAGTGTGCCTGGGCAGGGTGTTGGCTTGTTTCCCCACTAAACTTCCCTCAAATATGGGAGTTCAAGACATCCAATAACAACATCTGGTACATAGTTGATGTTCAACAGGTAATTGTACTTTTGAAAATACTGAATGTTTAATGGATCCAGGTGCCATCTTTGCTCAAGGGCCACACTCATCTCCTCTGTAGCCTCTGAATTTTAGTACATATACTTCCAAAAGGAAGCATTAAATTTTTTTTCTGTCTCCATAGGGGAGAAAATAATACCCTTAAGGCCAGACCTATTATACTGTTCAAGTGCAAAAAGCTGTCAATAATTCATCTTCTCTCAGGTTTCTTGATGGTAATGGAATTTTTGAGAATTTTTCAAAAGTCATAACTGTGGGCATATTTAACATCAATTATCTAGATGGAATGGGAAGATCCACGCATATCTCAGCTGTCAGTTCCACTACCTTTGAATGGTGGATGAAGGCAATTGAAAGTTCAAATCTTCATTCCAAGCTCAGACCTAAAAACTTCCCATGCAAACCATCTGACATACCTAGTGACTTAGCAGCCATTTCATTGCCATAAAAATGACAGCCTCCCTTTTTTTCCCACACAGGGGGAAGGTTCCTCCTCATTCTTGTCGGACACTTACCATGAGGATCCCTCTGTTCCCCCCAACTTTACTCCCCCCAACCCTCAAGCTCTCGAGTGGTGACCACCGTCCTTCCGGCCAGGTAGGACTGGATGGGAGGGCTTGCTTCTGAGAGAGGGGCTGTGTGTGGTCAGCCCGTGCCAGGGCCTCGTGTTCTTGCTCCCTCCATCTCCACCCTCCACGTACTCATCTTTTTTTCTGCTAAAGTTCCCAGGCACATCCGGGATACTTTCCTCATCCTTCCCTGCCTTCCTCTGCTTTGATTTATTTGTCCTTATACTTCCTCTTCCTGACACAAAACCTTTTCTTCCATATTATCTTCTTCTGCTTCTTTATCTGTAAAATGGGTTCCATTGTACTCTGAGTCTTTCTTTGTTGACACAGATTATCCTTCTCACTCCTGAAACAGTGTTTTTTCCACTCTTACTTCCAACTGCACTGTTGCCCCATAGCCTATTATCTTAAGACCCAGTGGTCCTAAATGAACTCCTGGGAAATCTTCTCAGCCCACTCCATTCAGCCTAACACCCCAGTCCCTCAAATATCCAACAAAATTCACTATATTCTCACACGACACTTTGAGTTAGGGGGACAGTTTAGATTATCTGACTTTTTAGAAGCAAGGTTGTTGGAAATACCTCAGAAGAAAATAGGTTTGCTTGGGTCAGGAGCTAAGAATTGGAGCTAACTGCAGTTTGGAAGGTAGAAAGAACTTCAGTTTCCAGCAGAAGTGCAGCATGAGTATTATATGTGTGACATTAAGAAAACTAGCCTAAACTGTTCCATGGAGTGGCATTTTGGGGAGAAAAGAGCTATTCTTATGATTTTTTTAAAAATATAAATTGCAATAGTACACTAGTTAACAGTTATTGACAACATTTAATTGTATATTGTGAAAAAGCAGAGAAGATTTTGAAATGTTACTAAAACAAATAAATATTATTACTATTCTTAGTTAAAAATCTGGAGAAATTTTTTAAAAAATTAAAATACTAGGTTTCTATTCAAATGTCATGAAAATAGAATTCTGTAACGTTTTGTCTTCATTCGTTAATTTATGAAGTAATACCATTTGGAAATGTCAAAAGATTATAAAACCAAGCCTTTACTTAGAAGAGCATGTGAGTTCCTACACCTCATCTCTATCCTTGCTTTTTCTTATCTCAAAGCTTAATAGATATATGGGTAGACATGAGCATCCTATTAAAGTCATATACTGATCCTGAAGGATCAGTATATCCTTAGGCTCCTTAGGTGGAGCCTAAGAGTCTGCCTCCTAAGAACCTCCAGATACCCCAGTCCTGCCACATCTGACTAGTAGGGTCCTAGCACGCTGCGACGTCCTGGGTTAAGCACATAGAGGAACCTTGCAGTTTCCTTCACAATACTTTATTTTATTTGAAATTTTTTTAACCTATTCACTAGCTTGGCCTTTTGATAGCTTTTTATTCTCTCCCAACTGTAGGATGTGTGGAGGTGAAAACAAAGCCACAGTCCAGCCAGGATTTCTGTCCGTGTCCTCTCTAGAGTAATGATTTATTTCCATGTAACTTTATGGTAAAGCTTTTATTAGAAAGTGGGTCAGGAGCAAGCTATGTAATATCAATTTCCAGCCTCTTTAGGAAGCCAGCAAAGAGATCCTGAAAATTCTCCTCCTCATTTGGATAAAATGTTAAGATGAACATCCACATCATCAATTAAAAGGATCATTGGATTTTTTGTGGTTGCACCTGTTCCTACTGTCCTCATAGTTAGGAGAGCTATTACAAAGCATTTAGCACCATAAGTAGGATATCAGATTTCCTGGGGGACAAATAAATTACAACAGAACCAGAAACACATGATTTGGGTTGTGTTTTTCCAAAGAAATGTAGAATGATATCAGTGCTATGTTTTGGCCCTGTGAACTGTCAGGCTTTTGATCATTAGGCACAACCTGTAGTATCTTGAGATTGTCAATGGTTCTTCATGCTTTCCAAATACACTAATTTTTTTTTTAAATACAAATATTCCTGATCTTTCAAAGTATATTTTATCATGTCATTAGCTTCTTTGGCCCCTCTAGCATCCAACAGAGAAAAGGAGACATAAAAGTAGACCCACTGCACACATTTCACGGAAACATTGTCACATAATAATTATAGTATTTGAAATAGGATCAACAGTTTTTGAAAACAGTAGGTGGAAATATAATTTTTTTAAAGTCCATGTTAACAGTTCCCCAAAGAGTTTTTTCTTGTTTGTTTCTTTCTTATTTTCATTCACACACTACCTCTGGAAATAATGTGAATAAACTAAAAGTAGTAGCAAGTAATACCATCACACATTTGCTGGTTATTATTATTATTACTATTATTGTTATCATTATTAGGTTAGTAGACTGATAAAGTACTCATCACACAAAACTATAAACTTATGGTAGGTATCTATAAAGTTCCCAGCTAACTGTAGAAGATGCCACTGAATCTTGAACACACCACACACACAGGTGCTTGAAATTCTACCTTTTTAAAACTCCGAGTGCAAACATTCATTGATTAAAAAAACATGTTCCTGTGATTAGCTAGAGGTGAACAGGTGAGAGTGAAGAGGTGGGTGATGTTTTAACCCTGTAACTTCTACGTCTAACAGTTGCAAATCACAGCAAAGCAAGATTTAAAACAAACAAAAGAACATTTTTTTAGGTTGTATAGCTATGAAACTTTAGATAAGAAGTTGGAAAATGGGGCTGGGGATTTAGCTCAGTGGTTCCGGTGCCTGCCTTGTGGGTGCCAGGGCCCAGGTTCAATCCTTGGTAACCAAAAACAACATTGCCCAGTGTGATGACTCATGCCTCTAACCCCAGTACTTGGGAGGCAGAGGCAGGAGGATTACTGTGAGTTCAAGGCTCATCTGGGCTCCATAGTGAGCCTAGGACCAGCCTGAATTACAAAGTGAAACAAAAAAAACACAAAAGGTAGAAAATGATGAACTGTTAAAATTCCTATGATATAGCTTTGGAAAACTATAAACTTATGGTAGGTATCTATAAAGTTCCCAGCTAACTGTAGAAGATGCCAATTTCAATAGAAGTATAAAAAGATTAATAAGAACATAACATTTTTTTCTAATAAAACAATATCAAGCATTTATTGCACACTTAGCACCTTCAAAGCACATATCATGTGTCATCTTATTGCTATTGTATATTTTAGAAAACTAATGTGCAGAATGCTGAACTTTGGGAAAGTCATACAAAACTAGCTGAATCTTGAACACACCACACATATGGTGACTTTTACTTTTTAAAATACATATTGGAAGGCAAGTTTTATGATCTCATTGTTAGTACATGTGACTTCTCTTATGCTTACTTGACTAGGCAGTTGAAGAGTGCACATTCCCTGTGACTCAGTATACTAATCTGTAAAATGGAGCAAATACCAGCTCCTGGGTTATGGGAAGCAGATGTTTTTCAGTGGCTAGAAAGGGCAAGACACAAAACATTACAAAATCCTTTCCCTTTGCTAGGAGTACACGTCAGCCTCCACAAGATTACAACAAAATCCTACTAAGGATTTCACTCCCAACTTGACCTCAATAGCAAAAGCCTTTAAATATCACACTTGTTTATAATAAATGTCTTTGAGAACCACTCCCAGGACTTGGCTTTACAAAATGCCTCCCCACCTCTCCTCTGGCAAATCATAGTTTCTGTACCCTCTGTCAGTGGGAGGCAGTACCTGTCTACTGCTGATCACATCCGGCAGGAAAGCAATCCCAGGTGGGAGGAAGGGAGGCCTGATAGCCTACAGAGGTGGTTAAGAGGATTCAGTCACAGCCCTCCTCACGCAGCTGCTGAAAATCTGCGGCTCCCACTGGAAAGCAGCAAGGTGAGGAGGCGCAATCCAGACCCACTTCCTGCCAGAGGCGGGCTTCTCCCGCTTCCTCTCTTCTCTCCCCACTTGGGGTTTAGCTTACACCTACAGGACATAGGTGCTGAGCTAGAGCCAGAGATTAACTGAGTTTCCTTTCCCTGAGATTTTTCCCTCTGCTTTCCTCGCTGCCCCTGGTAGAACCTTCTCTTCTCTTTTCACATTGGTAACATCTTCTTCTCCCAAGCCCTGTACCAGCATCCCTGCTAAGGAATTTGACTTGTCATGTAGAAGTTAGCGTCCATGTTGGCATTTGCCAGCATATGAGAAAAAAACCCTGGATTTTTTCCTCTGCATTTTGAGGAAACTCTGTTTTGGGAATGGCGTTGGGCTTAATTTTGATATTTAAGTAAGAAATAAAATTTTTTTAGAGTGAGAATATCCCAATATTTAAATACATTTCTGGGTGTGGTTATGTATTTTTGAAGACCTTTCAGTAAAGGAGCTGTCTAGCAGCAGAGTTGTGTATGAATGGTGACCTTTTCGGGGTCTCCTCTGAGTTCGTGCAGGAAACAATTGAATAAAACAAAAATTTGCTATCAAAATAGGTACGAGATCCAGAAAATTCAAGGTGTTGCAGGACGCATTAAATAGAGTTGCAAACTGTGCTGAAAGATTTAATGAGTTCATAGGGTCACTTATAGAACAATGAGGCAGAGATGGCCTAGAAAAAGTAAATTAGAATCGATACTGTGGTTCTGAAATAACAACTGTAGATTGCTATATTAGCACCTGAGAGTTGTATTCTATAATTATATCTTAATGATGCTCATCGGTGTCCTCATCCTAGGGAAAATAAAAATTGCCTATTTTTCGTGTTTTACTTGTCAATAATGAAACTAAATCCGTGTGTGTGTGTGTGTGTGTGTGTGTGTGTGTGTGTGCTTATTTCTGTGGCATATGTGCATAGAACCATGAGTACCTTAAGTCTTTACAGTTGGATGAGTACTGTTCATGATTTTATTAATTCAATGTCTCATCCTCCGTAACAGTCACTCTACTTGGTGCTAAAATTATCTAAACATACACCTTCTACATCTCACTCTCTGCTACTGTATGGGGTTATTCAATAGGATTTTTGCAGCAATGGACATTCTTCATTTCTCAGTGTTCAGTGTCATAGTCACAAGTCACATGTGCTCACTGACTATTAAATATGACTAACACAACTGAGAAAATTAAGTAAAACTAAAACAAAATGAAAATCTAATTTTGAGCGTAAACAGACATGTGCTCACTCTTCATTTCTAATGACCTAAACCACCATTTTTAAAAGAATTGCACTGGGACAAACCACCATGATTAGTATTATAATAGTGCTATTTAGAAGGCAGAAAGGGCTAACATACAATTGGGAAAAACAAGAAAGTCTACACAGAGAGCCCTTGACTGAGACCCACAGGACCAGGGAGTGTATCTGAGGAAAAGACAGAAAAGAAATCCTTGTACCTTCCAGAAAGGCCTGAGGTGTGTGTGGTCTGCGAATGCTGCGGATTGCATGTGGTTTTGTTATTTACATGTTGTGGTAGTCTGCTCAGGCAAACATAACAATCTACAGCTACAGATTGTGTTTTCTCACAGTTGTGAATCTAAGATGAAGGTGGCTGCGTGATTGGTTTCTGGCGTGTCTCCTTTGCTGGGCCTGCAGATTGTACCTTTTTGCTGGTCCTCTGGTGTCTGTTCTGTACCTAGGTACAGAGAAGGGGAGGAAGTCCTGACATCTCTCCATCCAGTCACCGTGGGAGTCAGGCCTGTACATGCTGACAAAGTCCCAAGACGGTAAAGGCAAGGGATGGGGAATGAGAGAGAGACTGAGGCAAATGGGCTTGATAACAAACCCATTCTCCAGATAAGTCATTAACTTATCACATGAATGTTTTAATCTGTTCATGGGGACAGAGTTCTAATTGCTTCTTAAATATTCTATCTTATTCTACTTCTAATACCTCAGAATGAAGATAAAATTCAACCTGCATTTCAGAGGCAGCAAGCTACATTCCAAACACAGCCCCTCCTTTTAGAAATAAAACAGAACTTTCCCCTGAAACATGTTACCTCTCCTACCGCAGAGAGAGGTTGTGCTGTCTGACTGATTTGTGAAATCTCAGATTCTCAGCATAAAATATGTTGAGAAAAAAAGAAGAGTTTCTTAAGTGACAAACTTAGCCTTGACAATATCTCAGAGTCCTTCAGCTAACTCTCTGCTTGAAAATTGCCTCTGTGGTAATATAATGGCCTTCCCATGGCTAACCCAACTTGCAGAGGATACTACGCTAGCACTTGCCTCATATATTTTATAGGAGATGTTTCTTTCCTTTTTAAAAACTTTAAAGAATGGTAAGTGAGATGAAATGGATTCTGGGGTAAGCGGCAGTTTTCATATTAATTTGTTTTACAGAAAACATGTCTCTGGAGTATTGCCCTTTTTTCCCATCTATAAACGAATAAAAGTTATGCAGACTATAAAAATGAAATGGCATTTCGAGAATTCACATTCAGACTTTCCCAAAAATCACAATTAAATCATACTTGCAGGCTCTGAACCTTAAAGGCAGGAAGTTATAGTGACCCCTTTACAGTGACATAAAGAATAAATGAATGCCATCAATTTCCTGCCCCATAATTTATAAATATCTCTTCTAATTGATACCTACAGTACATGTGCTTTCTGATTAAAAGTCCATTCGCTTATTACTTTTTTATAATCATAATATTTTATAGAGCTGTTAAGAGGAAGAAAAAACTCAAGCAGAAAAGGTGAAGTGGTTTAAAGTTTTCACCTTTTCTCCAAGTGAAACTTGTGTGCATGAAATTTTAAGAAAAAAAGTAACCTCAATGGAATTTAAGCAGAAGCGTGGATAAAAACTGTTGTTGGAATCACAGGCTATAGTCCTGGACAACTGTGTCTGAAGTTGCACTCAGTCTGTTTTCTCTTGCACTAGCAAAGTACCCAAGACTGAGTAATTTACAGAGAACAATAGTTTATTTAGTTCCCAGTTCTAGAGGCTGGAGAGGCCAAGAGGGGGCACCAGCACATGGTCAGCTTCTGGTAGGGGCCTCATCCTGCACCATAACATGACACAGTGTGTCACACTGTGAAATAAAGCAAGTGTGTTTTTATGACAAAGGCCCTAGAATATTCACAAATAAAAAACCTCACCTAAACCAGATGTTTGCCTCATGAATCTCAAATGTTATTAAACACTGTTTAAGCAAATATTAATTTTGTTTTACTTTTTGAAGAAAATCTAGTGATGTGCTGGATCTGGCTATATTAAGTCACAATAGCCCATTTTTAAATGTTCAAGGATTCTGTGAACTGTTTATTAAAGACAGCCATTATTAAAATTCAATTGTGTAAACTTAGATGAAAGTAAATTATATTAAAAGCAAAGCTACCCAAAAACCTCAAGTTACAACTTCCTGGCTCATGTAATAACCCTCTGACCAACTCATTGATTAATGAATTAAACCATCCATGAAGACAGAACATTCATGACCAAGTCACCCCTGAAATGTCCCGGTCCTATTGCTGCTGCATCAGGGACCACATCCCCCCACATGGAATGTGAAGGACACTTTCAAACCATAGCAGCAACTCTACAGGATAGCAAAGTGTTCTTTGATCTTAGTAACTGGTAGACCCCTAGGGACCTTCGGATCGGTGAGCATTTCTGGGGAGTGACAGTAGGAGGCAGCTAAGGGTGGGGCATGGAGGAGTGTGACAGCTTGTCCCCACATTTCTGGAAAATTATCTTTAAAGGGCAGCAGAAGTCTCTAAAGGTAATGGTGGAAATGTAAATACTAAGAGAGAAAATCCAGTTGAAAAGAGATTAATGAGTGTTTCTGATTTATAATTAAGTCTAGTTTGTCATAAGTTTCTAAATAAAATGCTTGCCAGAGAAAAAGAGGAAAAAGATATTTTACTTCCCTAATGGCTGACAGGGTTGTTTTTCCCTCTGATAAATAAATATTCAATGAAAGAACAAATATCCTAATGAATATGTGGCAGAAATTGGGAAGAACAGTAAAGATAAAGTGTTGTGCAGACAGAGTTGCACTGCGAGGTTTTCTTTTGCTAGTGAGCTCATTAATGGTAATCACTGTACAACGCGCATCATAATCATCAGAGCTGGTATCAAGTGTCACAGGCTATCCTGGCTGCTGCCATGTAATTCCTTCTATAGTAGAATCCACTTGGCCTCAGAAAGCAAGAGAGAAACTATTTTGCCCATAGTAAACTCACATATTCTCTTCACATCTCAACTGTAAGATTTTTACTTCCAAGGTTGAGTCACAGCTCGAGGAAAGGATCATAGGAATCCTCTCTGAGGAAAGATCCTCACTAGCAGCAGAAACAAGCATCTGGAAAATCAAGGATGACAGGAGAGGAAAGGATTTCTCTATATTCCTTTAATCACTTTGAACCTAGAAACCAGACCTGAGGGGGAAAGTCTTACTAAACATCCACAGATTAAAAAAAAAAAAAAATGAGGACAAATTTAAGGAAGCGAAAAGCCTGTCCCTTCTCTCCACTGACTTGGAAGATGAAGGGCAAAGAATGAGCATGGGAACTGACTTTTTTTGTACTTCTCTTGCTTGTGCCCTCCAGCCCCGACCTGACCTGGAAGAGTCTAAACATGCCAAGGGTCCCCACACTCTGTGTGTCTAAAGAAGGTGGACATCCATGTGCACACCAGTAATGGGGGGTGATGCTAAGGGGCTGGTGGAAACAGAGCAACAGAGCAAAGGGGCTCGCATTCGTGAGGACTTTGGGACTCAGTTGGCCCAGGTCATGGACTCTCCGTGAGTGTCAGTCACTTCAGGCACTGTGGACAAGCCGAGACCAGACATTTCGCAGCAAAGACCCATAAGGACAGAGAAGGAGGTGTTGTACACCTCACCCTGTCACCTTCTTCCCCTTGGAAGATACACTGAGCTCCACTAATACATGTAACCACCATATGGGGAAGCTGGAAAATGAGAAAGACAGCTTTAAGAAGCTACATTTTGGTCATAAGTACTGATTCTAACAGAAACTTTAAAATTGATGTAGAGAGTGGAATTTTGAGGCAACTAGAAGGAAATTGTCTATTTCCTCTAATCGTTAGAAAAGGGAAGGCTGTTTCACTCTGTAACCTTGGAAGCGTGGCTCCTGGAGTCTTCAGGGAAAGTGATCCGGGAAGCATTTGTGCTGCAATTTAAATCACAACCATTGTTTCGTGGGCAGCTGCTTGGGGGCTGTGGTGGGCCTTAGTGGCCACTTGAGTCAATTGAAAAGAAATTGGTTGCCTGGGAATTTTCTAACCCGATTTCAGGCTCCCTGGACACTGTTTCCTCTTGTGCCCTGACACATGCTGTGACAGATAGGTGTTTTTAGGGAGGTGAATAACACACAGCTTCTAGAACCTCAGGTCCCAGGGGGTCGCAGGGCATAGCCGCTTCAGCGGAACAACATTTCCCTGTTTTCTCTAATTCTCGCTGTCATACAAAGCTTGGAGGAGTGTTTTAGACTAAGTCTCTTTAAACCTGCATATTTTTTAGATTGAATGTTTGTTCTTTTATGTTTTAAAAGGCTTTGTGATGCAGAGTGATAGTCAAAAATGTCTCCGGTAAGTCTCTGCTTCATACTTAAAAGCTCAGAACATAGTAATAAGATCAATTCTAACCTAAAATACTCCATTGCATAGATACAAGAACCCATTCTTATAAAAGAGGCATGCAGAAACATTGGGGCATGTCTAAAAATTGATCAAATATTCTTATACACAAATTAGATTGACCTTTGATGGCCTCTTTTGGGGTGATATTCTAGTAAGTTTCTCCCCAGAAGTATTAATTGGAAATGCTTGTGCCTAAAAGTGCCTGGTGATGACAAAACTTCTATGGGAAATGTCTATTTTCCTCCTCCCCTCAGAGCACCACCAGGACTAGGGCTCATGCGGAAGTTTTAGAAAGATTTTATTTTTCTTTTTCCATAACTTTATGCCTAATCTGATTATGATCATTCACATTTCTCCAGTGTAATATTTAAATGTAACAGGAAAAGCTAAAGTACGTGAAACGTTGCTACGTGAGATGTTGCAAGAGCTCAGTGTGGAGGATAGACGTGCCTGGTACCCATCAGTTAAGTTGCTCTGTACTTCGGTCACTGTCTGACTCCAGCTGTATTTGTTACAGTCATTCAGTCTGAGGATTAAAGTTAACTTAATGGAAAACTTAGAGAACTTATTTTGAGAATTATTTTAACTCACTGATACACAATCTTGAAATTACAGCACTCAAGAAGTAAAATACACCGCAGGTCTTTTAAATGTATTTTCTGTTATAATGGGAAGGTAGTCAATTGCAAAGTAGCATTTTATCCATCTATTCATCCACCCATCTTCTCATAATGTGTACATGTTCACACAGTTATTCCTCAAAAGCCATAGGGCTTTGTCTCCAGCAGCAACCCCCACTTCCAGCCTGGAGGACCAAAATCCAGGATGCTCAAAAGTCTTATATAAAATGTGATGTGCCCTTAGTATATGACCTCTACACAACCTCCTGTATACCTTAAATCATCTCTAGATTAATTATAATACCCATACAATGCAATATTATAGTTATAATACTGTATGGATTAGGAATTAATATAAAATCAATCTCTGCACATTCAATTCAAATGCATTTTTTCAAATAGTTTCAATCTGTGGTTGGTTGAAACATATTTGGGACCCATGAATTTGGAATGTTGACTCTGTGTGTGTATGTGTGTTTGTGTAAACACATTTAAGAGGCACTTTCACTATGATACTCATTATTTTGATCTAAGTTTATAAAGACATCTGTCTTGCAACTTGGAGGCTTACTGCCCATAAAATGTATTGCACTGCCATGGTGGGGGGGAGAAAGAGGGTTTCCAAATAGCGTTGCTATCGTCACATATTGCACCGCGTGCATCCTCTATCTCTTACATTTGTCCATCCATGCCTATGACTCCAGCAACAGACTGTCAAGTGGACACACCTGATTGGGCCCATCTCCACAGCTGTCTCCATTGCAGCTGTCCAGGTTAACATCCACTATTTTAAATTTTCAGTCCTTTGGTTTCAGGTCCTGTGTTTCTTTGGCTTGTTGCTCAGGCATCTGATACATGGATACTGTCTGCTCTACTGCACTGTTTGATTCAGTTGTCTTTCCTCTCTGTTCCTTTATTCATTTTCAGCTGCTCTAAACTGATGTGCAATTAAAGGGCAAGGGAAGCATGTTAACTGGAAAATTGATTGTGCAACCCTGAGAGCTTTGCTTCAATTATCTCTAGGGTCTAGAAGAAGCTTTTCCCAGGTTGATTTTCCCTTCTTAAATAGAGAATTTTTCCACTGAGCTCCGAGCAATGTCTGGTTTTCAGACTATAGCGCAGTGCTCTTCTATTTTCATTATTCACATAAAAATATGTTGAGGGACTATGGCCAAGTTAAACTTATAATTAATCCAAGGCAGGAAGAAAAAAATGTTGCTAATCCTGGTAAATTTAAGACAGAGACTTTTAGAAAATGGCAGAGGCAAAAACATGTGCTTCACATAAATGGGGCCAACACTTTCACTTAGCGAAGATAGAAAGAGGCCCAGAAAGGTTCACTTATAGGTAATGATCAGGCCAGGCCAGAAGTCAAGCCTCTAATGTTTGCTATGTTAGCTATCCTCTCTCCCAACCCACCACTCTCTTCCTGAGACACAAGCAAAACCAGGAAGATCCAGGAATATCTGACTACTAAAGAATTTCTTGCTGGTCATAAACTGAAAATATATATTACAAAAGCGAATTCAGTTAATTCTGAAAGTCACCAGTTTTCTTCTATATCACAAAAATGCCTTTGTGTCTATCTTTATATATAATTATATATATTAAAGTATCAAACAACAAAAAGAATATATTTTTATATACTACATTTATAGAAATTTACTGATTTTGAAGAAAAGGAAAGAATACAACTTAGCCAGACCATAGGTCCCCAATCAAGATGAGTGCCTGAAAGGAAAAAGGACACCAGACAGCCAGTGGAATATAATGAAAAGTGTTTTCACCACTAACGACCATTAGTTATCAGACTCACTAGCCAACAGGGCTACTTAGGCAAAAATTTTTGCAAGCTACTTCTCAGACAGAGGACTAATATCAAAAACTTCACAATAGGGGCCGAGGATTTAGCTCAGTGGTTCGGGCGTCTGTCTTGCAAGTGCAAGGGGCCGGGTTCAATCCCCAGTAACCACATAACAATACTGGGTGTGGAGACTCACCCCGCCAACAACCAGTACCACATACCACAGTGCCGGGCGTGGTGGCTCACGCCTGTAATCCCAGCTCTCAGGAGGCAGAGGCGGGAGGATTGCTGTGATGTGAGTTTGAGGCTGAGCTCAGAGCCAGCCTAAACCACAAAGCGAGACCCTCTCTCAAAAAAAAAAAAAAAAAAAAAAAGAAAAGAAAAACTTCACAATATCTACTATATAGTCTAGACAGAAAATGTTCAAAAGGAAATGGGATGTAGAGGCAAGTAATGAGGAGGAAAATAATGAGATGGTAATAAAAAAGGAAACAAAACTTATGTATATGGGGCGAGAGGTTGTCGTGTGAATAAGAGAATGGAAAAAAAATGAGAATTGAGTTGTGTCATATACTGATACAAATTCTCAACATTGAGTGCAATCATGATGTGTATATATAATGTACCAATAAAGATTAGAATTTTTAAAAAGAATATACAAATAATTTAAAAACTTAAATCACCTAAAATTAAAGACACAATCAAGAAATGAACCGGAGACATGAGATACTTCACATACAAAGAAATGTAAGTGGTCAACCAGTATATAAAAAAATATTCAACATCTCTGGCCACTAGAGAAATGCAAATTAAAATTGTAAGATTGCATCTTACTCCAAAAAGAATGGCAACTGTTAGGAAGTCAGACAATAACAAATGCTGAAGTGGCTATGGCAAAAGAGGAACTCTCCTGCATTTTGGTAGGAATGCAAACTAGTACGACCACTATGGAAATCAGTATGGAGATTTCTCAAAGACTCAAAATTAGAAATGCCAAACAACTTGACTCTCCCCGTTAGGTATCTTCTCCAGAGAGCTTGGATCATAATAGTACAGTTAAAGTGTATACCCATCAGCAGAAAACAAAATATGGTATCTATATATAACGAAATACTATTAAGCTATAAAGAATGACAGATTTGAAACGTTCATAAGAAAATGGATGCACTTGAAAAATATAATGTTCAGTGAAATAAATTAGACATAAAATTTTAAGTACCATATGGTACCTCTCACTTGAATGAAGCAAAGTACAAAGAAAATGATAAAGGATGTGTAGAAAGAGATAAGAGGACAGATAAGAGTGGTTCAAGGGAGGAAGAAAGAGTTAGGAGGAGAGGAAGGGTAAATGAGAGAGATAAATATGTGCTATGTAAAGAACCTAATCTCTCCAATCAGTGTAAACATTATATACCATAACAGGAGCTCAGCCAAATCCCCAAAAGATAGGGGAGATGAGAAGGAAATTGAGAAAAGAAAAAACAAGCTATAATATGCACGTGTAACCGCACTTCAAGATGATTGTGAACTGCATGACTACATGAATTGTAAGATTACTGGCAAAAAAAAAAAAAAAAGAAAAAAAAGAAACACAGGGAGTCTGCAAAGTGAGAAATTAAAGCTTATCAAGAATAAGAAGGAACTCATAAGCACTGCCATGAAGAAAACTATGTAGAGCAAAATTGAAAGTTAGAATTTCTTCTCCACAGAAAAATCTAGAAGTTTGGGGAGTGAAGCAAAGGTCTCAAAATTTTGAAATGCTTTAATGGAAAATTCTATAGCGGGGCAATTAAGCCAGTGAAAAGAATAAAAACACGTTCAGATATGCAGCATATCAGACCACTTATATACTTTCCTAAAATTCAAAACAAAGCATATGTTTTCATGGATGTGAACATGTACAAATATGAATTTGTGGGTATTTTACATGTCACCTTAAAGTGATGTTTATCCTAAGCAAGGGGACTGGGCCTCAGAAGGTGGTAAGAGGATACATTACAGCTGTTCTTATTGTTTGTTCGCATGTGTTTCTCAAAATAATGTATTTATGCATTAGCTCAATTATACAGATATTCTTTACTTTAGTGTAAAAATATCTACTATTGGTAAAAATTAGTTTTTTATGAGATTGTTTAAAATTCTAGGCTTTTCTCCCACTGTTCACCTGGAATCACTTCTTTCAAGTGCCTTCCTTTCTATTTCTAGCTAAAAAAAAAAAAAAAAAAAAGAAAAAGAAAAAAAAAAAAAGAAAAAACCACTCCAATTCAGGCTGAAAGGAACCATCATGGTTCTTTGTTATAGTCACATTTTTGCTAATGAGCGCTTCACACATGATTTTTGTAGTGGAATTACAGTGATTCAGAAGCAATCCTGAAGTCACCGGTTTCCCTTTACCATATAAAATCTCATATCTGTTGCTGAATGCTTTAAGAGAGAAAAATACCAAGAAAGTGAAATGGAGACACCATACTTTCCATTATAATCTGGTACACCCTATAAAAATGTATTGAAAGGCACAATGAATGAGAAAGAAGTAAGGAACACTCAGAGCATATGGTCCAAGTGAAAGCAGACACCCAGAGAAATAAGCAGGGTTTTTTCACTTTGATATTGTCTACTATATTGACATTGAGCTTACATATATATATATATTTCATGAGGTATGAGCAGTAAGAGAATAGGAAATTAAATCAATATTATGGATATAATTTTAAAAAGTCATTAACTAAAGTTGTGACCCCAAATGCCCACACAAATTCAGAATATGCACCAACAAACAGAGAAAATCCTATTTACATAAGTAATTGCAAGAAAATTGTTAGACTCAAAGCTAGGTATAGATTAGTAGCAGAAAATGTTTTCCATCATCATTATGAGTTGCCCTCACCAGAATTTGAAGACTAAATTCACACCAACCTGAAAAACTCAGCATTTATTATCATTTTGTCTTTTCCTGAAAATCCTCCAGACACCTGGCATTCTTAGTTTGTTTATAAAGAAACCAGTCTTTAAACTATGCCTTAAAATATTACTGTGGATAAAGTTCCAAGATATCAGCTCACAAAAGCAATCAAAATACATACAAAGAAACCACAACAGAGAACAGGATGAGCCCTGGGAAACTGTGGAATTTGGAATCGTGAGACTTACTTTAGTGAGTACATTCAAGATTAACAATGTGAATAATGAACAACTGACTAAGAAAAGGGATGAATTTTTTAAAAAATAAATTGGTTTCTAAGCATAAAATACAATTATACTTAGCATTTCATGCATATTTATAGAAACCATGATAGCTGGTGAATTTTAAGAGATTTTTAAATCAAGAATAGCTATAGAATATAGGGGCATGTCAGAGATGGAAAATATGGTGAAGAGTTTAAGGGACGTGAGGTTAAGGGATGAGAAAAGGTGAGAGTAATATGAGCAAAAGAAATTTGAAGAAGTGATGTTCAAGAACCAATAGAAGAGACAAATTTATGGATTCAGGAATCCCAAGCAAAATGTAGGGCTTGCAAATATTTTTAGAGTTTATTTGTAGTAATATATGCTGGGGATATATAATAAATGTATTCACTGAGGGGAATTGGTACCTATACTTGCCAAATCTTGACCCTTTTTATATCCCCATCCTGTCCCCTCTCTCCCATCTCACCCATTTGCCCCCATCTTCAGATCCATTTCCCATTTCCACAGTCTACCTGTTTCTTATTGTCTTTTACTTTATGGTATAAATTATTTATACTTTGGGTTTCTTATGTTGGAGTGACTATGCAACATCCTTCAGTGTCTGATTTATTTCACTAGGCATTATGGTCTCAAGTTGCATCTATTTTTCTTCAAACAAATAAGTTTATTCTTCTTTATAGCAGAGTACTCCACTGTGCATAAATACCACATTTTCTTTATCCATTTATTTGTTGATATATAGGCTACTTCTAAGATTCAGCTGTTGAGTTAAGCTGCTGTCAACACATGAGTTAGCATGTATCACTGAAATACGTTTTTGAAGAGAAGAGGTAAATCTGGCTCAAATCAAATTTCTATTTTTAGTTTTGTGAGGAATCTCCATGCTTATTTTCAGTGGTCAATCAAGTTTGCCTTTCTACCAACACTGTACAAAGATTTCTTTTCTCCACCATTTCACTCATGTTTGTTGCTTTTTGAGTTCTTGATGAGAGCCATTTTGGGGGATAAAATGTCAGTGGTGTTAACTTTGTCTTTTGAGCAGTGTCTTAAATTTTCCCATTTATTGATTGGGTCTTTTATTTTGGAAAGTCCAGGAATTACCTAGCATACAGCAGAGGAGCTGGCAAAAGTTTTCTTCCCATTCTGTCAACTGTCTCTTTATTCTTTGTTTCCTTTGCCGGGCTGAAGATTTTAATTTAAGCTAATCCTATTTGTTGATTATTAGTGCTACTTCTTGTACAACTGGGGTTCTGTTCAGAAAGTCTTTGCATGCCTCTGTCTTCAACATTTGACCTTCTTTTATCTTCAGCAGACTCAGTGTTTGTGTTTTATATGTAGGTCTTTGAACTATTTTCATTTGAGTTCAGTTCAGAGTGAGAGATGCAAGTCTAAAGTCACATTTCTGCATATAGATAACCAATTTTCCATTCACCACTTGTTAAAGAGGCTATCTTTCATCCAGCATATATTTTTTATCTGTTTGTTGAAGATCAGACAGCTGAAGGTACCTGAGTTTTTTCTGTATTACATGTAAGTTTTTAAAAATCTAACATCCAGATACATAACACTGAAGTTTCAGAAACATAAATATCATTTAATAATGAAAGAAAGAAAGACATTAATCTGAGCCCAGGAAGACAGTGGATGGGGTCATAGATATGGTGGGAAACACTGAAGGTTTGTTACCACCAGACCTTCATTAAAGGATATAGTCGGGGACAAATGATGCCAGGTGGAAAGTCTGGACAAGGGCTACCCAAAAAGATATGACAAGAAATACAGATACTTCTAAATGAACACTGACTGTATAATGATATTTTCTGGAGTTATATAAAAATATAGAACAATATTCTATCATTTAAAAAGAGAGCTAATATTAAAGTAACATGAGCAACATGAATAATATTGTTCAGAAAGGATATAAATATTTGATTAACCACAAATTATGATAAATATTGAAATTTCAAACATCACCAAAAGAATTAAAGATAAATAAAGTTATGAATTGCAGAGGGAAAGATTTGAGCTTACAAAACAGAGCCTACAATACACACACAAAAAAAGGGGGAGATAGGGGCCGGAGATAAAGCTCAGTGGTTCCGGCGCCTGTCTTGCAAGTGCAAGGACCCGGGTTCAATCCCCGGTTACCACATAACAATACTGGGCCTGGAGACTCACGCCCAGCAGCAACCAGTACCACATACCACAGTGCCGGGTGTGGTGGCTCACGCTTGTATCCCAGCACTCAGGAGGCAGAGGCAGGAGGATTGTGATGTGAGTTTGAGGCTGAGCTCAGGGCCAGCCTGAACCACAAAGCGAGACCCTGTCTCAAAAAAAAAAAAAAAAAAAAAAAAAGAGTGGAGGAGATAAGCATAGGAAGGAAAACAACAGCATAAAAAGATGATAAAAATGATTTAACTAATGTCTGGAATTATAACATATGCAAAAATGTTCCACTCCCACATACCAAAATTGTTAGTTGGTGCATATTTTTAGAATTCATCAATTTGTGTTTAAAAAGGACATGTCTGAAACATAAAGGTTTAGAAAAGTTGTACATATAAAAGAAACAGTAAAACATACCATGCATATTATATAAAGCAAAATATCATCAGTGAATAATGAATCTACCATGAGAGTAAAAGACATTTAACACTATTTTCTCAATGAATGATATATCAGAGACAGGCATAGTATGGAAAGAGAAATTTTATTAATATGTGAGTAAGTGTGTTTCACAAACTAGAAGCAAATTCAAGAAATCTTCTTGATTAAAATATTCCCTGTAGACAAATTGGTCACTATTTTTTCCCAGCCAAAGCAATAAAATAAGAAAATGTAGGCTTGGAAATTTAGCTCAGTGGTTCTTGCACCTGCCTTGCAAGCACAAGGGCCTGGGTTTGATCCCCAGTAACCACATACAACAATGCCAGGCATGGTGATTCACACTCACCAGCAATCAGTACCACACACCACAGTGCTGGATATGGTAGCTCACAACTGTAATCCCAGCACTTGGGAGGAAGAGGCAGGAGGATTACTGAGTTCAAGGCCAAGGCTGAGTTCAGGACCAGCCTGAACTACAAAGCAAGATCCTGTCTCAAAAAAAAAGTAATAAAAGGAATAACATTTAAATATTAAGTGTTGACATTTTATTTGCTAACGATTTAAATTTTTACTCTAAAGTTGAGCAAATATCCTAAATACAAAATCAGGATACAAAAATCAGTTGTTTCAGGAATAATTAATAGGGAGCTATCATAACTTTAAAAGTTTCTGATATATCAGATATGCTACAGCCAACAATACTTTTAACAATCAATATGGACCATTATGGAAAAATATGAAACACAATTGAAAAACATCAAAGCCTATGACAACATTCTTATGAATTAAGAGCCAATAACAAATTAAGAGCCAGTGGCACAAAAATAATAATAAAATAATAAAATAATAATAAAAATAATCACTTCTCCTTAAGTGATTAATTGACTATATACAATGCCCAAAAGATAAAGAAAGAAACACATGTATAAAATGCAGCAAGCTGACTATACAATAGATGTGAAGAAGCAAGAGACTCAAGAATTATTAAGACAATCCTTAAGGAGACAGTATAAAGATTCATCACATATCAGAAATCATTTATGAATATATAATACCTAAGATATTAATGGTATATTTGAAAATGAATATTGGCACTAATAAATAACCCATAAATAAACGCAAATCCTGAAAATTGATTTTGAACAGAGTTGGCACAGAAGATTAGACAAGAAACTTGGGCTTTTCCATAAATGGTGCCAGAACTACAGGTTATCGATTCAAAACTGTTAACATTCATCCTTACCCTACACAATACACACAACTTAAATCCAGGTGGTTTTAAAACTTTTAAGTGAAATACTAAAGTATAAATTTTTAGAAGTTAGTGTAGAATAGTTTTGCACTCCGGAGAAGGGAAGGATTTCTATACTAACATAGAAAGCAGTAAAATGTCTCAGAAAGAATAGTACCTTAGTCTAGTTAAAGGCACAATGCTCTAACAAAAACCAGTATTCTGAAGAAAGAGAAAAGATATAATTTTGACACATATAACTAAGAAAGAATTATTATATTGTATCATGTGATATACAGTATAATAATATATCAGTACATATTCAATTATTTTTGACTTAGAAAAGGACAATGAAAAAAGTGTAAAACCTCAGATGCTTCTAACAGGAAGAGGCACAATAATATATAAATAGACTCAAGCTCATTAGTAATCAAAGAAATGTAGATTCAAACTACAATGTTGTATTATTTTATACCTTCAAGTGGGTAAATCTAATCTATCTGAGTGATCTACATGGATATGACGTATATTGTAAACTGCTGATAGGAGGCTGAACAGTCACAAACACTTTACAAAACAAACAGAAATTATGTAGTAAAGTTGCAGATCTGCAGTCCATATGTCCAGAAATGTCTCACCCTGGTAGAAACTCCTTAACAAAACTCTTGTGGATATGCATCAGGAGAATTGGGCAAATTATTCACAGCAACACTTTCGTACTAGAAAATGAGTTGAAAATGACCCATTCATATTTCAAGAGTAAAGAAAAAAACATGCAGCTGGAAAAGCATATTACATGGAAACTAAGTAAATAGCACAGGTAGCTTCACTCCAGACTTGGATAAATTTCAGCAACTTGACATTTAGTGGAAAATAAATAGCAGGAAACTATAAAGAGCATTATGCTAGTTCCGTAAGTTTAAAAGCATCAAAAAAGTTAAATATATTGCTTAGAGATGCAAACGTGTTATAATACATATGTTTTTAAATTTCTGAAAAATAAGCCAAAAATTGACAAGTGCTATTACCTCCAAAGAGTCAGAGAAGGAAGCAGGTTTTATAAACCAGTTAGTAGATGTTTACTGCATCCATATTCTTCATCTCATTGGGATATTTTATTTTCTTTGTATCTACTCAGTATTTAAGAAATAGTTTTAAAAAACAAGGAAGAAAGGAAGTCATCATCATATATTAGGGTATGTAAGTATAATTTGGACAGAATATTTTTATATCAATTTCTGTAGCATTTTTCATTATTCTGGAACAATTCACTGTAATTAACGCATGCACTGTAACACATGCACAAACACATCAGGTCAAACAACTCCATGGCTTATCCTCTCTTGTGATCCATAGAGGTTCCTCAGAAGGTGTAGAGCAGGGACCTGTCTTCTCAGCAGACATCCATATGGCCTGGTCCCCAGCCTCTTTCCACCTGCATTCATGGATTTGCTTGGCTATTCTTTCTCTGACCTCTGTGCAGGGCTCATCTCTTTGTCTTGTCATAAGCACTTGACCTATAGTAAATAATCAGTGAGTTAACAATTTTTTAGCCTACTTGATTGGTCAGTAGAAAAACAGCAGAATGTCAGTGACATATTGTGCTTTGGAAGGCTAAATGTACACCCTCACCCTGTTCCTCCTTGACTTCCTCAGCATCCATCCTGTTTACAGACACCCACCACACATCTTGCCATCCAGCCTTTAGCATCTTATCTCTTTGCTTGTTGGCACTGATGCATCTGTCAATCAGATGGTCCATGCCATGGAAGACAACCAGAAAACAAAGTTACCTTTAAAAAGAAACTCAGAAGCTCAGTACTTTTTTTAGCATTAAAGCACAGACTGTTGGGCCTGCAAGTAGGTCACACATTGTGTTGAGTGATCCAGCTCTGTCCTTTGCCATCTGGCTGCATGAATCAATGTCAGATGGATACAAATATATCTCTGCAAAGGGGACCTTGAGAGAAAGTGTTGATACACCAAGAACACACCTCAGACTTCAGGACAGTACCTGCTCCCAGCAAAACATTTTCAAGGTCAACCCAAAGATATCACAGAGCAGGTGTAAATGCAGGAAATATGATTTCTCTGCCTGTTATTTTCTTTGGGTATTAGAATCTGAATGATATCTCTCTTTGCTTCATTTATTTGAATTTTGCATGCTTACAAATTTGAATTTTGCATGCTTACAAATCCAAAAAACAGGCCAGGAACTTAGCTGAGTGACACCACAGCTGCTCCTCAGCCCAAGGCCTTAAGTTTGATCCTCAGTACTACAGAAAAGAAAAGAAGTCCAAGGAAGTCATGAATGTCAAGATGTAGATGAAGAAAAATACATGATGGAAACTATGAGTTGAACTGAAGACCAAAAGAGGAATAACATAAAGATGACGCTGTGTATCCAGCTAGCTACTGGAAGATCTCCTAACCATCAGGAAAGGTTTTTATCTGGAACTTTAGAAATTTGGCAACACAGTGAAAACTGGGATTCATAACTATAATTATGAATATTATTTATCTTTGGTAACCTGTTCCCAAAAGGAAGCAACATGGATGACAACAATGTAGATGGCACAGAAACACCAAAATCCATAAAGAATGAGTAGAGAATATGAGCTGAAGGGAAATTAAGAACAAGAATGTAGCCATAACTAGGAGGCAATTAGTAAACCACTGACAATTCATGGTTTCTATTATCCTGAATAATAACTGATCACATAAAGGAAACATCTTTAGAATAGCTTTGTCTACAGATAATGGTGGCTTCCTGCCCTCCCAGCCCTCGGTGCCACTCTCTATGCACTGGCAGTAACTTTAAATCCTCGTCACCCTCATTTATTCATTCATATACATTTCTTGAATATATTTTATTCAGTGTGCTAGGGTCAAAAATGTGTTGAAGTGTCTGAATGGCTGTGGTAAATGGGACACACAGAGAAAGGAGAAGAACACTAAATGGGGCCAGAAAGTAGCCAGAAATAAAACCCATGCAACCTTGGACATGTGAGCAGTGATGGTGGAGGAAGAGAGGCAGGACCTGGCATTGCAGTGGCCCCAGTGTGTAGGGTAGGGTTAGTATTCTGTGCAACTGAGGCATGTCGACCTCAACACTGCCCTACAGAACTCCAGAAGATAAGTAAGCTGGGAACTGTAGGAAGAAGTTATGAAAGCAGTGTCAGACATGGTGTCCTTGATTAGGTGTCTAATTAAAGAAGTCACAAGGCCGGGCCCAGTGGTGTGGCTGTATCCCAACACTCAGGAGGCCGAGGCAGGAGGATCACTTCAGTCTTAAAATTTAAAACAATCCTGAGCAACACGTGAGACTCAGGTAGTAGAAACATTATGAAAAGAAGGAATAAATGGTGGAGGAAATGAGGAAGAAGAAGGAAGAGAAAGAGAAGCAGAAGAAAGAGATGAAGAAGGAAAGAAAGCAAAAGAAGAGGAAGCAGTGGAAGTCTCATAGATAGTAAGATATATCAGTTTGCTAGAGAGAAAACTCACAGAGATGGAGGTATACAACAAAGGCATGGATGGGAGAAGAGAACAAGAGAGAGAAGACCTCAGATGGAGCCCTGAAGAGCTTTTGTGGACAGCTTAGTCTGGAGACATTCTGAACACAGCACTAAGACTGCAAGGGCAGGGTTTTTCTTTCCTCACCTTTAACATAAACTTCTCCAATGTGCTTTGTTTTTATTGGTACATTTTATATACACATCATGATCACACTCAACATCGAGAATCCCAAATCTCGAGAATTTGTACCAGTATATGACACGACTTACTTCTCTTTTTTTCCCATTCTCCTGCCCACTCTACTTCCCCCTACCCACTATATCCATAAGATTTGTTTCCTTTTTTACCATCACATTTTTTCTTTCCTCTGGTTATTTACTGCTACCTTCATTTTCTCTTTGAACATTTTTTATTTTTTCCTAGACAGACTGCCGCCCATCTCTCACTCAAGTATTTTCTCAGTTAACTAACTCATTCCTAGTAGTTTTTCTTTTTCTTTTTTTTTCTAGGTTTTTTTTTTTTTTGAGACAGGGTCTCGCTTTGGAGTTCAGGCTGGCCCTGAGCTCAGCCTCAAACTCACATCACAGCAATCCTCCTGCCTCTGCCTCCTGAGTGCTGGGATTACAGGCGTGAGCCACCACGCCCGGCACTGTGGTATGTGGTACTGGTTGCTTCTGGGTGTGAGTCTCCACGCCCAGTATGGTATGTGGTTACTGGGGATTGAACCTGGGTCCTTGCACTTGCAAGACAGGCGCCGGAACCACTGAGCTAACTCCCCGGCCCTCCTAGTAGTTTTTCTATAAATGGGTTGAATTGAGATAAAGAATGTAACTGGGTCAGTTTTTAATGAAGATGACTTTGGGGCCGGGGATATAGCTCAGTGATTCGGGTGCCTGTCTTGGAAGCACAAGGGCCCGGGTTCGATCCCCAGTAACCACATAACAATACTGGGCATGGAGACTCATACCCAGCAACAGCCAGTGCCACATACCACAGTGCCAGGCATGGTGGCTCACGCCTGTAATCACAGCACTCGGGAGGCAGAGGCAGGAGGATTTCTGTGATGTGAGTTTGAGGCTGAGCTCAGGGCCCGCCTGAACTACAAAGTGAGACCCTGTCTCAAAAAACCTAAAAAAAAAAAAAAAAAAAAAAAAAAAGATGACTTTGTAGGTATGCTGAATATACTTGAAACCAGGGTGGTTTAAATGTCAGTGATGTTATCCCTTTGTGTTTTACTGGTCAGCTTCTATAGCCCTGACCTAGGAGCTGAGCATGACGTGTTGCTCTTAGATTATCTGAAATTTGATTACCTGGGATTGCTCACCGTCATTTACTTGGAAAGGAGCACTGTGCATATTTTGAAAGATGTCATGTATAGTTTGACTTTTGTGTGATCAATACTGAAAGCTGTCCGATGAGATACAAAATTTTGCGATAAGTTAATAATTGGCAAAACTAGTGGGAAAGCTGAACTTCACACATAATGTTGTTGGGGTAGATACTGAATAGGAGGAAAAAACATAGCAGTTGGTGTTGTGACTTGTTCACTGAATTTGGTCATGGCAGAATGCACAGAACTGCCTTGTGTTTGTGTGCACACTGTGTGTATGTGTGCACTACGCCTATGTGCCTGTATTTCGTGTCTTTGCCTGTGCTCACACGTAAACTAGCCCTGCAACTGCAGTCTCAGCAGGAGACACCCTAACTATGGAACTTGAGCTGCAGAGAGAAAGATGATTTACTTTCTACTGTAAGCAAGAAATTAGAATACCCCAGAATCTCTTCTGCAGAAGTGGGGTATAATTGAAAGTGACAGATTATTGTGCATGTTTCAAAACTGGTGCTTGGCCCCTCCCTTCTCTTTCTCTACTTCCTGGCCTCCAGTGGTTGAGCAGCTTTCCTCTACCATACCCCTTTACCGTACTGTTGCTGCCTTAGAGTGAACAACCATAGACTGAATGTTCCAAACTATGAGCTAAATTAACTCCTTATCCTAGAAGTTGCAGATGTCAGTTATTTTTGTCCCAGTGACTGGAAAACTAATTGATACAATTTTGTTTCAAATTAATGTGAGATTATAGAGTTGCACTATCCAGTGAAGCAACTACCTACTACACACAGCTATTCATATTTAAATTAACTGAAAATAAAATTTAAAATTAAGTCTTTCAGTCCTACCTACATTTCTTATGCTCAACATCCCCACGCAGTTTGTGGCTACAATATTGGGTGACGCCAGTGCCCATCTTTCTACCACCACAGAAAAGTCTGTTGAGTAGCATTGAACTAGAGCAGAGATCAAATCCAAACTGTTGCCTGTGGCTAGCTAATTATCTAAGGCTGAGTTTTATACTTTGTAATAACTGAAAAGTATCAAAAGAAGAAAAATTCAGAACAGAACACATGAAAAATAAGTTGAAATTCAAATATTATTGTCCTTGAAGTTTTACTAAACCCAGGTATACAGGTTCCTTTATCTATTGTCTATGATTGAGCACACTCACCACACTGAGTAGTTGTGACATAGACTGGTTTGCACAGTTAGAAATGTTTATCTCTGGCTCCTTACAGAAATGTTAGGTAACTATACAGGATGGCAAGTAGTGGTGTCAAAGATCATTTTAATAGACAATATTCCTTGTAGATTTGGAAAATGAAATGAAAAGAGAGAAGGTAAAGTATACATGAGTTGATTCCTGTAGAATATCTTACATTTTAGGATTTGACAGTGGACTGGGATGAAGTCCCCAGAAACATTAGAGGCAGCTTTTAATATGTATATCCAAAGCATCTCATTGAACCTTCAGCTTTCTCTTGTCTTTTTGGATTTTCTGAACATAGTCTCCAAGGTTCACTTCTCCTTATAATCCACTGTCTTCCCCATTGTCAAAAGGCAAATTAAGATCTCTCACAGTTTTGACAATATGAAACAAGGAAATTCATTTATCCTCTTGACAGCAGTGCCAATTATCTTTTTAACTTTCTCTGGAAAATGACTGAAACAGTGGAAAGATATTTTGCAGTGGGACCTGAGCTGATCCAGAGTCAGTCTGCTCTCATTTCCACCATGTCTTCCTATCCCTTGAGGATAACCCCACTAATAAGAAAGTGTCATCTCTCATTGGGCCAGATATAAATAAGTGAAATAATTTTATTAAGTCATTCACTACCATAAGTGTCTCAGGTCTAGTATTATGTGCTCTCCTCGTATGAATCAAATGACCCCATGTTAGAGTAGACTCAGAGTGTAGCCCATCCTTTTAATAAAACTGTGTGGGAAATGTAAAAGAAACATTTTTTTTCCTTTTCTCCCCTAATAAAATAGTTATTTAGGAAAAGATGACACACCTGGGTTTGTTCTGTATAGATTCTCACTTTAGCTATGCCTAAAGAATTTTTGGATCCAAGAGATCTACTTAATGAAGGAGAACCATGCTTCACTTCTTAACCCTCACCAGTCCTACACAGTTATCTAAATTATCTGCTTCGATGCCTGTGATCCTATTAAAGTGCAGCCAAACATTAGGTGAGATAGATCTTATTAAAGTAAGTGTAGTAAAAAGAGAATGGTAGAATCTACGTGGTCACTATACTGGGGTCCACTACAAAATTCTTTCAACTGTTACACATGCTTGAAGAATTTTCCAATAAACTGTTGGAGAAGAAATCTCTATAAATGCATTCCATTTAATCCTCTAAATCCTCAGCATTAGCCTTTAGCATATTTGACTTCAAAGGACTAAATCATCAGGAAAAGTCTGTGACCCAGAGGATTTCTGAGCTTTCTTGGGCCCGACTGAGGTTCCGGCAGGAGTAGAAATCCCCATCTTGGCAGCCAGGCAGTATCATTCTCCTTGTTCCACTTGTTGGTTGCTAGAAGCTAATTCAGATCAATACTGAAGGACAATGTAAAGAACATGTGTACTTGGATTCTGAGCCTTATCCTTACATACCTACTTCAGTTTGCACTGTTGTTCTGGACCTCCCTGAACTACAGCGATGTTTTCAGGAGTGTCTAGCAAGTGGCTTTGAAGAGTTCTGACTGCCTCAGTACAGGAAGTCCTGCTGAGACCCGCCTGAAGGGAGAGGTCCAGAGACTGTTACCTCTAAAGCCAGAGGGAGCCAGAAGCCTGACCTCTGATAGTACACTTTCTGCATAGCATGTGTCTCTCTTACTTGATTTAGTGTAATGTAAGAAATAGGAAGAGTAGAGCAAAGTTAAATGTTTAACTTTAAACTAAATAAATAACTAAACATTATTTTTTAATATATGCAAGTCCCATGGGGACCTACTGAATGTGAGTCTCCATTTGTTAATTACATAAAATCCATTCTGTTGCTACAACAGAATGCCACAGCCTGAGTGATTGCTAGGGAACAAAGCTTAGTTAGATTACAGAGGTGGAGGCTGGGAAGTCCAAGGTCACAGTCACAGCACCTGGTGAGGACCTTTATGCTATGCACCAATGTGGTAGTAGGTGAAAGGAAAAATGAGCACCTATGAGAAAGACAGAGAACTGAGCTTACTCTCATAACACTCATTATTGAAATAACCAAGCCAGCACTGCAGTGATGATGTTAATTCATTCACAGGGGCTCCACCCCCTGTACATTACATCCCCCTCCCAGCCCTACTACAATGGAGATCAAGCATCTAACAAATGAATTTGGGAGATACAGTCAAACTACAACAGTAGATCTGGACAGAGATTATATACTAGTCAGATTTCACACGGGTAACATAGGAAGGTTCAGTATCTTCTAGGTTTGAGGGATGACCTGCAAAACCAAGGCTGTTCTCCACAGAGGCACAGATAGGTGGTGCCTCTGTCGATGTCCCACACTTCTGTCCTGTGCAATAGGTTCTGTCCTGTCAGGTTTCATTATAATGTTGAGCACAGGTCATTATAATGGTGACCTTTCTTTTGCTTAGTATTTACTTGAAAATCTCCTGACTTGCCTTGTTTTGGCTCTAATTGAAAACTATTTGGCCATGATTAACTATGTCCGAGGGTCATAAATAAGGTCAGGTCAGTAGAAGAGTGGAGGCCTCAGGACATGCCTGACACATTGGAATCCTGCCCATTCTGCTTTTTGGTTACATGCCTCTTTGTCCTGAAATACATTCCCATTTTTTCAATTAAATTTAATTTTCAAGGAGTTTGAAATTCAATATCACACTTTTGAATTGACACAGGAACTGTTTCTTGCCATTGGGATATGAACTTTAATATTTTATTGACCATGAGATGTTAAGGACTGAGACTTAGTGGTTCTTCTTTTAACAGCAGAAAAGAAACTGTTACTGGCTGTAATAAAACATAGTGGTCTTAAAATTTCGGTAGGACAGTTATTTATACTTACACAGAGAAATGGAGAGTTTTGTAGGATATTTAAATACATTGTGGAACACTTGGTCCTGAAAGTCGCCCGTTATAATTCTTTAAACAAATTAAGTTTTGTTTAAAAGCTGCAAGCCTCCTGATGTCAGAGGAAGGTAAAACAACAGTTGTGGGATGTAGAGGTTTTGAGGAGGAAGAACTGCCAGAAACTCTAAACCAGCTGTCTTCCCATGGCCTTGGGCTACATCACTGCTTAAAACCTGATCTTGATGGCCACTGACATTTTAAAAACTCGAGGGCAAAGTACAACATACTCTCTGGATTAGAGAACATGATGATTCTTGAGTGGATTACAAAAATCTCTGTCATAAGATTGTGAAAAACACAAAGAAAAACTGGAATCTGAAGATGACCTGCCAATGACTCCTCTGCCCTAAAGAAAACATTTGACCTTGCTTTCAGAGCACAGTTTCGGGAGGAAAGATCTTTGCCATAGTAAGTAGATATTAAATGTTAAAAGTTTACCAAGTGGATGGACCTGAATCCTGACAGTTTCGTTATTGATGAGAAAGGCCTTTTCATTCCTCACAAGGGTTGTTGGCACCTGGATAACACTATCACAGATTGTGAAAGCGTAAGAAAGCCTGCTATTTTACCTAAGCACAATGAGCTGAGTGGAGGGCCCCAAAAGATATGTCTGTGCCTTAATTCCCAGAGTCTGAGGATATTACCTTACCTGGAAAATGGCCTTTGGAGAAGATTCTTGCAATAAAAAGGTTATTCTAGGTTATCCAAAGTCCTAAATTCAGGGACATCATAGAGCCTTAGAAGAGCAAGGCAGTAAGAAATTGAACACATTAAGAATGATAAATTTATGTTATTTATACTCAAATAGGTGTACCTTGAGGACATACTCATAAGTGAACTAAATAGGACACAGATGTGAAAATACCATATCATTTCTTTGGTATGAGAAACTGAAGTTATAAATTAGTTCCAAAGTGTATAATAAGTATTATGAAGTAGGAGGGAAATGTTCAAAAGGAAAAGGGAAAAGGGGAATAGGGGAAAATAAAGAAGGCCAAAAAATTTTTGGTAGTAAAAGAAAGCAAAAAAACCTTATGGATATAGGAGATAGGGAGTTGTTGGGAGGGGGAAGGGAAAAATGAGAATTAAGATGTGCCATGTATACATTCAATGTTGAATGTGATCATAATGTATACATAAAATGTACCAATGAAGTCAATTAAAAAATAAGTTCAACACAGCAGAGTTGGAGGCAATGTCACCAAGAGACATTGGACCACAGAGTGGAACATTCCTGACTCAAGGGACAGTGGCAACTACGACAAGATAGTGGAGCTGATTTTCACTGGCACATGGCACTCATGACAGAGGGACTCCAGGCTTTTCGTCTCTACAACAGTGAAAGAATAAGTATTAGTAAGTTGTTACAAAAGTCACAATGAACTAATACACAGCAAATGATTCTGTTCCTTCCATGTACTGTTACTCTGTCTAGCACAAGCTTTTCCAAGTGCAATATATGAAAGGCCTTTTTTCTCTTTCATGTCATTTCCATATCATTCTGCTTTATTCTGTATGGCTGCTAATATAGACCATACAACTGTATTTCCTGTGAGTTGAAGGTATGTAATCTATAGACCTTCAAAAAACCTGCTCAGAACAAACTGTGGGCTAGTGAATGACTTTGTTCTCAATTTATTTATTCAATAAATACTTACTGAACATGGATTTAAGTCTCAGGCATCATTCTGCATGCTAGAGCTGTAGCACAGAAGGGCCAGCATAAGTTAAAAAAGAAAACATATATATACATATAGCATGTTGGGTGGTAGGAAAAACCACAGGAAATTAAATAAAGAAAGGTAGACAGGAAAAAGAAAGTTTCTATTCTTAAAGAGAAGCTTGCACATGTCTGTAGACCATAAGGAAGGTTGAAAGTTACTTCCACTTCTTCAGATACCTTCTTTTTGTTTTGTTTCCCCAGAGAACTTTGCCTAATTCATTTCTTTCATACAAGGAAATTTACTCTAAGGAATTGGTTTATGTGAAAATGGAGGCTGGCCATCCGAGTCTGCAAAGCTGGAGTTCTAGCTCAAGTCCAAAGCTACTAGGTGCTGGACTAAGAGGGGCTGATGTTATAGTTCAAACACTGTCAAGTAGTTTTGCCTTATTCAGAGGAAGGTCAGCCTTTTGCTCCATTCAGGCCTTCAACTAACTGGATGGGAACTGAAGACAGACTTAGGCTTCAGGCCCACTCTAATGGGAAGGGAGATCTGTTTTGCTCACTGGGCTGATCAAATGTTATTCTCATCCTAACACTCTCACAGAAATACCCAGAACAATACCTGACTATACGGACACTCTATGGCCCAGTCAAATTGACACATAAAATTAATCATCACCAAAGGGCAAGTGAACAAGCTATAAGAATCTTGTGGAAACAGTTTGCAAGGCCGAGTAAATTTCAATAATGAAGGTTCTGGCTTCTTCAAAGAAAAAGACTGTGCAGGCAAGAGGAAATTAATAGATAAAGTTTAGAGAGTCATAGGGTGTGGGCCCAATAGATACAGATAGTTGTGACAATGGCATTTTGCCTGCTTATTGTTATTTTACAAAGACTTGTTCTAGAATTTCCACTTTTGCCACATTATTTTCCTGGCATGGATGTTTTTTTCCAGTTATACCTTGAAAATTTTAAGGCTTTAGAGAGCTAAGCCATATATACCACATCAAACAGTATTATGATTTATTTATGGAGATGTATGCACATACACAGAGGGTTCCATGCATACCTATATCACTAGCCTGTCCTGAGTACAGATGTGTTGAATTCATTCATGGACTCTGAGTTCAGCTACCCATCTCGAATGACCATCCACATCTTTGCACATTTACTATGGAATCAGATTCTGAGTGTTTGTGCTTGATAAACTGCATCACAAGTTAATCATTTCTGTATAAGTACCTAATGAATCACCTACCAAGAGATCACAGAAAATGCTGTAGCAAATAGGTTTGTTGAAATGACTGCAAAAGATCTTGGTCAGAAAGCTTTACTGCAGAAAAAACCAACTCAGAACTTAGAGATTTAAATAAGAACCATTTATTACCGTATGCAAGTTTGTGGATCACATGGTCTCTCTGCTGATCTGGTTGGGCTTAGCTGATTCAAGATGGTCTTGGTCTGGGATCTACATATGTCTAGCTCAGTTGAAGACTGGAGAAGCGTGTCTTCTCCTACCTGTGTGACAGCTGACCTTCTAGCAGCTGGGACAGTGGATTGAATGGGTCTGCATCTCTCAGTTTCCAGCAGGCTAGTCAAGACTTGCTCAAAGCCAGAAGCACACAGACCTTAGAAGGCCTGGGCTCAAAACTGGTATAGTGTCACTTCTGACATATCTCACTATCCAAAGCAAATGACAAATCCAGTTCTGATGGAAGAGGTGAGAAAATAGATTTTAATTTTTGATGAGAGGAGCTATAAAAGAGCTGTGGCCATTTTTGACATCTATACCTAGTATGATACTAAATGTGTCCACTTCATTAGGCAACAAAATGCCCAGACATGTAGTCAAACATTGTTCTGTATATCTCAAGCAGGACATTTCTGGATGACTTTGATCACTGAATCTATACACCGAGTAAAGTAGATTGTCATTCTTTATAATTCTTTATATCAACTGATGATTTGACAAGAATAAAAAAAGACTAGCTTGAAGGAATTCTTGCTGAATGGCTTGAGTTGAGACCAGTAACATGTTTTGGTGTTCAGTCTCAGACTAAATCATATTTTCTTGGGTCTCAAGCCTCCATCTATTCGAAGGAACTTTCTCCTTTTGTTTTCCTGGCTCCCAGACCTTCATAGTCAGAGTGGAGGTCTGATATTTTATCAGCTATCTTGGGTCTCCAGGGAATCAGCTACAGATTTTGAACCTTCTCAGCTTCCATAATCTAATGAGCCAGTTCCTTTAATAAACACTGTTATTTGGCTCTCATTCATTCTGTCTCTCTGCATAGCCCTGACTAGTACAGACTTCGGTTCCAACAGTGGTTTCAGTGGAGCAGAATTTTAAAGTCAAATTTTCCATATTAACTCTGAAATTTTTGCAATTGGCTTTCTAATTTGATTGATTTAAAAGTTCAGATGGTTGTGTTCAGTCATAGAAAGCACTGATAATCCAAGGTAAGCTCTGGCAATAGTTGTGTGCAAAATGTCAGCACTGGATTGCTCTAATCAACCACTTATAAAAACAAGAATATAAGTAATTATACACATGATGCCTTCCTACTTGTTTGGCAAAAGAATACATGCAATGCAATTGTTTGTATTTTCTGTTGTCACTGGAAAAAAGATCATAAATTGGAATTTCCAACTCAAGCACCAGATGATTGACCCCAAAGCCTCTCTGTGTGTCTTCAAGGAGATCCTTATCTCAGACTCTTGAAAATCAAAGAGGAAGTTTTAAGCTGAAATTGGCTGAATTACAAAGTGGCTTGAACTCTCAACTTCACAAAGCTTCTATTGTTCAAATGAAGGCATTGACCGGGAGGCAGAAAGATGTGGAATGTTGGAGTGTAGACATGTGAGAAGACTGATGATACTCGAGGTGGTGAAGCACTGAGTTATGATGAATCTTTTCTGCCAATAGAAGAGAAGTATCTTTAACTTTGTCTGAGGGAAATAATCTTTCATTACCTAAGTAAACTGTAGGGACTTCCCATAAATCAGATGCTATACAGGAAATGCTGAGTCTACTCAAAAATTTCCAAATACCCTCTTCACCTCTAGAGCTACAATTACACCCAAGTCCCAGGAGGCTCATAAAGGTGAGGTACAAAGTAGAAGAAGTTTGTTATACTTAAAAAGAAATGTTTCAGTGTTCTTATTTATACAGGCAGAAATCTAGGGAACTTGTATAGGAATGGATATTAAGATGTGGAGTAAAGAAACATAAATTTGACCCAGCCCAAACTGTTTGTATTGGTTTACTAAACAGACAGTGTGAATGTAATGCCACAGTTTAGGGAATTAGAAATTACTGTCATGGCTTTATTTGGTTGGTTGCCTGAAACCTGAACTAACAGGTGGCTCCCAGTCAACAACTGGAAATTCCAGGCCTTTCTTTACTGTACAGAAAGGGATTAAAAGAGTAAAGGAAATTGGATTGTTAGAGAAGATTCATCATTTAAGACCAACTCATTTATAACTGGGAAAGTCCATAGAACAACTGTGAGAAATAAATTTGTGAGTCCCAGGATTTTTTAAAAGAGATCTGTGATCACTCTTCTCTGTAGGCCAGACCTTACAGTCTGTGAACTGCCAAGAGTAGAGGGGTCGTTCAGTACTGAAGTAGTGCAGCCATGTGCACACACTCAGCCACCAAGGGCAAGGTGGACATGGCTACTGTGATGAGCAGCAGAGTTGGGTAACAGCAGAACAACCTGATTTCCACAGGAATAGTTTCTCAGAAGTAGGAATAAAGAAAATCATATAGAAGTCTAAATTGTTATTCTGTGAATCAATTTGTAGCCTCGAGCTACAAAAGAAGGAAAGGTTGAATTCTTTGAGGAAGGATTCTAGCAAACTGACAAAAATTCATGTTGTTCATCTTTTCCTCAGGTTTTCCAAGAGAATCTAGTCTTCTACCAAGATAACAGGCACATTGGGAAAAAGGAGCTTAGGACTTTTGAGGGGATGACTGGACATTGGCTCTGAAATAACACTGAGTCCAAGAAAACCCAGAAGTCACTGTGGACCAGTGAGTCAGAGTAGGGGCATGTGGAAATCAAAAGCTCCATGAAGTTTTGGCTCAGATCTTTCTCATGCAACTCAGTGGGTTCCTAAGCTCATCTTGTGATTATTTCCCCACTTCTAGGATGACAGCTGGCATAGATACACTCAGCAGCTGGCAGCATCCCCATAGTGGCTTCACTACTTGTGGAGAGAGAGTTTTTATGAGAAAAATAACTAAATAGAAGCCACTGAAACCTAGGAAAATAACAAGTCAAAACCAATACTGCATCCCCAAAAGGTGGCAAAAATTAATGCTAGTGTCAAGAACTTGAACGGTGCAGGATTTCACCCTTTCAGCTTTTCTATTTAGCTTATGTAAAAGACAGTTCTTGGAGAGTAACCATAGGCAGTTGTAAATTTTACTAGTCACTCCACTGTAATTGCTGTACCAGCTGTGGTTTCATTGCCTGAGCAAATTCACACACCCCGGTAGGTGTATCTACTGATCTAGCAAATATCTCTTTCTCCAGTCTTGTCAATAAAGCTCATCAGAAGCAGTTTGCTTTTAGCTAACACAGTCACAATTCACTTTCCAGTCCTATCTCACGTATATATCTACTCTCTGTTTTATATCATAATTTAGCCCACAGGAATTTTGATTCCTTTTCCATTGTACCGAATATAACACTGATCCATTACATCAATAATATTATGTTGATTGAACCTAGTGACAAGCAGTTGCAAGCCTTATTAGTAAGAGTAACCTACAGGGGGATAAACCTGACAAAGTTCAGGGATTTCTATCCCTATCACATTTCTAGGAGTCCAGTGGTATGACAGTTGTTCTTTAAGATAGCCTTTCTAGATGAAAAGGGAATTGTTGTGTCTGTTGTCCATCCCCACAGCTAAAAAGAGAAGCAGTGTGCCTAATGATCCATGTTAGAGTTTGGAGACAACACATTCCTCATTTGTATGTGTTACTAGAGCCCATTTATTGAGTGACCCACAAAGCTGCTGCCTTTGATTAGTGGCCAGAAAAAAAGGAGAATGTTCTGTAACATGACCAGGAAGTATGATCAGAAGATCTAGTGGTCTCTAGGTCTAATCTAACATGTCATGACTGAATAAATCTGGAAAGTAGATAATGGCCTCCACTGTGACACCCTCACAGCCTCCTACAATGCAGAAACAAAGACTTCACAACAGTGTAGTGACTGTTTTCTCAACACATAGGTAGACCTAGAAGTTAAACAAAATTGTGTCAACATCTAAAGGCTACTTTAATTTTTTTCTACACTCACATAAACACACACACCCATATATATACACACACATACATAAATGTATATATACATATATATGTATACACATACACACACACATATATATGTATATATATATATATATTTTTTTTTTTTTTTAGAGTACATGAATCACAGACTCTAAACATACCTTTTAGATGGCCTTATCTTTGGGTTTTTTGTTTTTATTTTTAATATGTTTTCCTAATGTTGTATTCACAATTCCTAAAAGCATTATGAATTCTTCTGCAGCACTGGCCACTCTATGCTCATTGCCTCTTTAACCAAGTGAACTGAAGCAGGACTGAATCTCTTCAAGATTAATATGATTTGAGCCATCCAATGTACCAAGTGATTGCCTTCTCTTTTAAAAATTGAAACCAATTTTTATTCCATATTCAGGCATAGCAATTCCACAACAATTATGAGTCAAATTAATAACACCCATTCCATCAGCATTTTCAATTATATCACTTTATATGCAGAAGTATCCTGATACTGTCCATGAGGCAGTTTCCTTAAAAAGTGTGGAATCACGGGGTTGTCCCAGCCAGTACAACTTAGCAAACCTTGTCTCAAAACTTGAAATAAAAATAAAAATAGAATGGGAATATAGATCAGTGCAAAGGTGCTAGGTTTAATCCCCAATACTACAAAAGAAAGGAAGGAACTTGTGAGGGTAGCCAATGAGTCATCTCTAAAACAATCTACTTTTTCACTTTTACCTTAATGTCCTTTAGCCATGATGCTATTATAAAAAGAACTTATGATGATTGTTCTAATTATAATTTTTTTTCCTCCTGTGAGAATCCTGAGAGTATTGTTTGCCTTTACTTCTAAAAACAATCTTTACTGAAAGGAAATCAAGTCAGTCACAGTAATTGGGATCACCAGATGTTATTTTCCTTTCATGTTCAATTGAATTCCAAGTTGTTTCCAATGTCCAACCTCTATTTTTCCACAAGGCAAACCCTTTCTCTGGTAAGGGGCTCTTTAGGAAACCTGTTAGTAGGCATGTGTGTGTAACTCTTGATTTTAATCTCTGCTCTCACATTTGTGCTAATTGATATTAAAATTGGAATCCCAGGAACATTGCCAACTACAGAATTAAGCTTTGAATTTTGTCGGTTGTGTATAGGTGGAAGACTATTAAGCACTGCAGGTCAAGTTCTCGGTTAGCTATGAGCTCACGACCTTGAGATGTGATTTACACTCATGGTAAAATCTTGGAGTCATTTATAGAAATGTCAAGTTTGAGTGCTGAGGCCTTATCTAATTTTTTACCTTTGTGAAAACACTTACTGTTTAGTATTTTTTTTTAATTTTTGAGCAATAAGAGAGTAAGACATTAATATTATCCAATCTTTGTCATAAGAACATTCTTTATAATTTTGAAAGCATTTATAATTTTGAATCACTGAAACAAAACATAATAAAATGAAGATAAAGCAAGGAAATTATGACATCAGTGTAAAACACATGGAGATTTGATTTCTTCAAGTGTTATGTTGTATAATATTCTGGAAATCAGGGGTCAAAGGCTGGAGATGTAGTGTTGTGGAAGAGCATATACTTAGTGTGCTCCACGGCCTGGGTTTGGCTCCAGTGCCAGAAAAAACAAACAAACAAAAGTCAAAAAGCTGAAATAATGTAGTTTAAGGGAAAATAGTCTGGCAAGCTTACTGAAACACAGAAGGATACAAATAATCAGTAAAGTACTTAAATAGAAAATGATAGCATTCTTTTTTTTAATTGAAATCTTTATTGGTACATTACATATACATTCTTAAGGTAATTTTTTAATATTTGTTCAATTGTGATAGCCTTACATCAACTAAAGAGAATTATTTATTATTATTGTTTCTTGCTGATGACCACTGGATTTGAAGAGTCTAATTTCATTCTATTCTATTCTATTCTATTCTATTCTATTCTATTCTATTCTATGCTGGAGATTGAACTCAAGACTTTTCACTTATGAGGCAGACACAGTGTCATTGAACTAAATCCCAGGCCCAGAGGGGATTAATTTTATAGTTCATTCAGATACATGATTTTTGAACCACACAAAGTGCTTTGAGACAGTATAAAGTCTTCTACTGAAGTATTTGTGTTATTTTACTTTGAATTAACAAGGTTGTGTGGCTCCAATACATAATAGGTTTTAGTTGTGAAACTGAAAGTGAAATTAATTGAGAATACCAATAGGCTAAGTATGAAAAAGAAGTTACATGTTGTGGATATGTAGTCTTCGATTGATGTTAATGTACACACTAAGTTCTGAAGCATCAGGGAACATTATAAAGTCTATGAAATTATGACTTATGATGACTTTCACACATTTGTACTTTCCCAACTTTAGAATTACTCATGATTTTCTTAATATTATCTAAACAGAAATATTGAGGCTATTCTATAGAACCTCTATTAGCTGTTATCTCAAAGTTAAAATCTCCTGGCATTAGAAGATGAACTTAGGCATTGACAACTCAATGACTTTTACCTTTCTATTTGAACAAAATTAAGACCAAGACTTTAGCATCCAAACCTTTTGACTTGATGCCCTTAAGAGTACTGATCTTCCCACAATAGGCTTATTTAGTTACTTAATCATTCATATACTATTAGTAATATTAGATACACATATATAGCCATTATAAATGAACATATAATACATAAACATATTTCAGTGAAATAAACATGAAAAAAGACTGGAGATGAAAATATATTTGGTTTGATTTGTCGAGTCACAGCACTCTATGCTCTCAAACTGAGGACACACATTTGAAAAGCCTTCATCCCTTTGAAACTCTTCACTTAGCACTATGATACATAAATCCCCAAGTCTTTCCTAAGTTCATATTTTCCTCAATGCTTAGCTTTAATGGATGTTACTGCTAGAGTAAAAGATTCCTCACAAAGAGATTTAAAGGTGAAAATGAGAGTATGTATGGTTCCTGCAGCATTATACCCTTTTTATTCCATTTCATAAACCATCTGGAAAGGTTTGACTTTATGACTAATGCTTAGTTCATAAGTACTCAGCTAACTGTGATGTAACATATAGTCACTGTTAACAATAGAGGAAATGTATCTATATTTTGAATAACCTTAGTATTAGTTTTAAAACTTATTCTCTTGTAATTCCCAATTGTTTTTTCCTCAGAGTGTAGAAAATGGGAAATGACAATTCTACCAGTTTCTTTTTGTTTATCACATAGTAGCCAAATACAGTCCATCTCCATTTCTTTGCAGAGATAGATGAAGATATATTGGCTTAAATAGAAAATGTAGCGTAAATCCGTGTAAGCTTGGCACATGAGAACTGAGGATGTTGCAGCAAGCCGAATCACTGTAAAAGTGAGAGTGCCGCCATTCACCCCTCGTAGGTGTGGAGTTTTGCTTGAGGAGGCCTTCAGCACCAGGGGACACTCAGGTCAAAATTCATTATGCATGGGAATATGGCTAACTTTTCTTCCAGATGGACTCACTCTTTCCTGTACCCCAGCGAATCACCTTTCTATCTTTTAAGCATACACTTCCCTCTTTGGAGGCTACAAATTTAAGCACTAAACCACTTTTTATTTTTCATGAAAAGAGATTCTGATTTCCTGTATAAAGAAAGGAATTCTGATATTTTGGGAAGAGGAGAGATTTTTAAAGATTTTTCACTATCTCCCTCCAATTTAAAGCTTGCAACTCATAAAACTAAAAAGAACCCACACATTAAACCCAGAGAAAGTAGAAAGAAGGTAATAATAAGAAATGAGAACAAGAATAGCAAGACAGAAGAGAATACTTCAGCAAATCCACCAGATTAAAAGATTGGGATAGGTGGCTAAGAAGATTAATAAAATTGATTTACCACTCTGTCCATAGAAACTGATTTCTTTGCCCAGATAAAATAAATTTACTTTGAAACTGTAATTTGCTAAACTTCTACCCAAGATAGTTCCATTTCCAGTATGCCAGACTTTTGCAAGTCTATTTTTCAGCAGTTGAGTTGAAAGATAATTATGAGAGGAAAATTAGGATACCAAAATTACTGCAGGAGAGAACCTTTGGGAACATATTGGGTAAGGGCCATGTTGGATAAGGTCTTCAATGGGCAGTGGAAGAAGGAAAGGACATTTTCATTGTGATTTCTTTTTTAATGAGAAAGAATTACCTTTTGCCCTTCAGAAATTTAAAACATGACAACAAGATCCTCTTGGCATGGCCGGTACTGTAGGGAAGGTACTCTGTGAGCTGAGGCTCCGTGGGAGGGAGGCTTTGGATGGTGAAGACACACAGCAGGGACTCTGCAGCTCCATAATCATAAAACACCTGGAAACTAATAGCTCACAACAGAATCACACCTACGGTTTGGTTTGCATTTTACTAGCACTGTACTGGTGCAACCTCCCACTCAGTGATTCTCAGATGCTAATGTGCCCACAGATCACTTGGGCATCATTAACATGCAGATTTGGAGTAGGCTTGTGGCCTTGGTGACAGCACTCCATCTGTAGTCCAGCTTTAGAGCAGCCTCCTCAGAATGCTGGTACTAATGATCTATGAACCACACTGAGTGGGAAGATTTAACTCAGAAGCCCAAATTACTATTCTAAACACAGTAACGACAGTACCTTTGTTACCTGGCTTATATCCTACTAATCATATAGTATATAATTAGTTGCTCATATTAACAAAGCTTGAAATTTCACCTAAGGACCCAAATTTTCGTTTATGAACTGATCTGATCAGACCAAGATGACAAGTCCATTCCATCATTGGCACAGGTGGCTGGAGCACAGCTGAGGCTGTCAGCTTCTAGAAGTCCTCTGCCCTGCCCCCTCCATTCCACTGCCATCTTGTCCATGACCAAGCTCTGGTGTTCACTTGCCATCCTCCTCTCCTCTCAATCTTCACTAAATACCACAATCTGAAGGGCTTGAGGAACTACTGCATATCACCTCATGAAGATCCTGATGTAACTGGCCAAAGAAGGAGCCTGAGTATTGAGAGCTCCCCAGGACATCTTTGTATGCAGCCAAAATTGAGGGCTTCTGATGAAAGCAGTTGTGCCTTCCGTAGCAAGATTCTCAGCCTCCTGCTCAGAGGTTTGATGTGGAGAGTCAGAACTACACAGTTTCTGCTGCAGTCGCTTCCTCTTACCTGTAAGAGGTGTGGTCCAGCACCCCAGTGCATGCCTGAAACTGCAAACAGTATCAAACTCTATATGCCATGTTTTTACTATACATATGTGTGATAAAGTGGGTTTATTAGATGCAGTAAGAAATTAATGACAACTAATAAAAAACAGTAATTATGATAATATAATTTTAATGTACTGTAACAAAAGTTATTTAAAACTCATGAATTTTTGAGTCCTTATTTTCTGACTGTAGTTGACTGCAGGTACCTGAAATTGTGGAAAGAAAACCTCTGGGGTAGGGGGACATAGTTTGCAGGACCCAAGACAAAAGGAAACCCTGAGTCCATGGTCTCTCTTACCACCCTACCTCACCCTGTTCCTTCTGCCACTGTGGAAGGTCTTCTGGGCACATGAGAGGGCAGCCGTGCACATGCATCCTAGGTCTGGCCTTATTACTCTTAAAACACCCAGGCCTAGTCACCCGTTAGGCTCAGATAAATGCAACATGACTTCAAGGTCTGTTCTCAGGAGTCCTGATCTAAGGAAGAAGACCGAGAGCCCAGAAAAGGGCCCTCCAAGTAGAAAGAGCGTTTCTGACATATTAGTGAGGAGTTTTCGGTTGCTACTCACCTCTCCAACACCAAGTAGATGTCCAACAATGAAAGCCAGTCTTGATATTATCTGGAGCTAGTACACACCCACAGCTTGCAGTACTGCCCCACTAGACCGCTCCTACTTCACTGGGTCACAAGTCTTGGCCACGGTCCTTCTGACCAACTGTCTGTCAACCGAGGATCCCTTCAATACCTCCTCAGAATTGATTCTCTGCTAGAATGCCTTGTAGAACTCAGGAAGGCACTTTACTTACATTTATTTGTGTATTATGAAAGCTATAAATAAATTGTTAGATGAAGGGCTAGATGAAGTGTTTCATAGTGTGTTAGTCTCTTTTGTATTGCTGTAACAAAACACTTGATAATGGCTTATTTACAAAGAACAGAAACTTGTGTTTTCTTACATATTTCTGGAGGATGGAAAGGCCAAGATCAAGGCACTGGCAAGTTTGGTTGTCTCATGTGAGCTACATCTTCCAGAAGGGAAGAATTTTGTGTCCTCATGTATTAGATGGTAAAGGGTGAGAGAACTGAAGCCTGCATGTAGCCTCTTTTTTAAGGGTTTTACTTCCACACACACAAAAAAGGAATTTGCCTGATGACTTCTTACTCTCTCCTTGGCCATTAAATCTCAGCCCCTAAATTGTGAGGGTGTTCATTCAGATCATAGTGAAAGACAAGGAGGAATCAAAGTGCAAAGACTCAAAGTGAAAAGTCAAGAAGACTCAAGAGCCAGAGCTCTGTCCCCATGGAACTGGGAGTATTCTATCTTCTGAGCACATGGTTTCTTTCAGCAAACTGAAATCCTTCAAACTTCTCTCTCTCCAAATTTTACAATCCACTCATTATCTCCCTACTGTGTCAGAGGGTAGGGCTTAAAGTTCCAGCCTCTGATTGCCTGACCTTTCAGGTGAGTAGTCTAATTCTATGCTATGCAGTGGCTGCACCTAAGTGTTCTTAGCATAAACTAGATATGATTTAAAGGAACTCATTATGATTAACAAAACACACCCCTCTTCTCATTCTTGAAACTATAAATGTTCTAGGAACCCAGCACAAACACTAAGTATGTTCCTTATTATACCTCACCTAGGCACCCCAGTATTGAGGAAGCCATTTTTCTAGCTAAACAGGATTCAAGTTCTTGCAGACTAGATTATTTGCAGAATGTGTGAATGAAGCATGGCCCAAGGAGACTGTGAGAGCCCAAGGAAAGAGTCTCTCCTGCCCACATTAGAGGCCTAGGATGAGGTGTAATATACTCATCCAAACCACCTACCCTAGTACTTCTGATAAAAACTGTCCATGGGGCCTATTGGAAAGAGATTCTGTACCAGAAACAGAACTAAAGACTAACTTCCTCTTTTTCTCCTGCTTAACAAAATTCTCAGGACTCATCAGAGCTTGGCAGCTACGTAGGATGTCGAATCAGGAATTTGTCATGCTTTCCCAGATGGATTGTATTTGGGTGCTTGGAAGCAAAACACTTGGTCTGAAAAAAAATTATCTCAAGAGAGAATGGCTGAGGGCTTTGAGAAAATGGGAAAGATTTAGGCCAGTTGTGCTCTCCACTTCTCTGGAGTTTTGCTGTGCGAATACATTCTCACATGTGATCCTAGAAATGAAGATGAGCCAAACCCTCAAATGGGTGCAATTTCTGTCAAGGTTTTTCCTCAAAAAGTCAATCCCACCATGGCTCTGGGATTGGGGGATAATGAAAGATTATGTTCATTGAGTTTGTACCATCTGTCCAAGTACTGCACTATTCCCCATCCATTTCCACAGTATCTATGAGTCTAACTTTGCCATATTCATTTTATGAAAAAAAAAAAAAAAACTAAGATATGGAAGCTGACTGCTGGCCCATAGTCGTGGAATTATTCACTGCCAGAGTGAAGATAAGAACAGGCAGCGTGGCCCTGAAGCTCACATCCTGAGCCACTGTCCTGAGCTGCCTCTTTAAAATAACATGTGAATGGCCACAGATTCCCATTTAGAGCTGTGTGACTCCTAGCAGATTTTTTTTAACTAAGAAGATGACACTGTGAACTTTAATCATGACCAAATATCACAGCAGACCCATTTAGCCTCCATGCAAACCAAGATGCTCAGAAACACAAATAGGCCTTACAGCTTCCACAAGTGCATTCAAGTACTGGGAAGGGGGGGTAATATGTTTCTGATTGTACCAATATTGCTTGTGAATTATGCATGTGCAGGAACTACTACAGGCAAACATTTTGGAGAAATCAGACTCCCTTCCCTTATTCAAGAAAAGATAAAAGATTCAACTTTCCAGAGTATTTGGAAGAAATATACATTTCCCCTGCTGCTACACTTTGAGTGTTTGTGTACCTCCAAAATTCCTGCCAAGATTAATCGAAGATCAACTCAATGTGCTAATATTAAAAGGTGAGACTTTGAGGGGCTGAGGAATCCAACATGGCCTTTTCATGGAGGCACCAAAGAGGCACCATCTTGGAAGCAGGGAGTGAAGCATCCAGGTACGAATCTACTGGTGCTTTGAACTTGGACTCCCCCACCTCCAGAGCTATGAGTGACATTTTTATTGCTTCTGAATCACCCAGTCAAAGGCTGGAGCAAGAGGAACAGACTAAGATAATAGTCTATTTTAACAACCCTAGTCTAACAATCTTATTTTGGACAACATTCTCAACCCAGACATTGCCAAATGGTAACCAAGCCAGCAAATACAATTTCCTTGATTTATACATTGCTGTCAAACTTTTTCTTTGTTGTTTATTTTGGGGGATCATTCATTGGTTGTCACTTTTATGAATTAGAAGATTTCATGTGTTAAAATGTTGCTGTCGTTCTTTTGAAAACCTAAAAGATCTGGCCACAAATAGGTCCACGTCCCAGTGGATTTGTAGCAACTAGCTGGCCCTGAGGAATGAATACCCAAGTAGCCAGGCTTTCATGTAGCATTTTGGCAGTCACCATTGCTTATTGTTGCCACTTACTGCCACCGTCCCTCCTGCGGTTGTAGTCTTCTGCTATGGGCATGCACACTTAATAACCACTACTCTTCTTTGTTCAGGGACCCTTGTGATTTTTATGCATATTTGGTTATATACACTTTGTTTCAGCTGAACATAGTAGCCTAGGAGATAGTAATTGCTTTTTGATCTCTATGAGACTACAAAATAAATTTGAATAGCCACCTATTCTTTGTTCCCAAGTGCCTTATTCTGAACAGCAGTGGTTGCTTTTGGTGTAAGCAGCTCCAACATATGGTTCTAATCCAAAGCACATAAGCATTTAGATTGTTAGGTGATTACAGAGGCCTTGGTGACAGCATTATCTATATACATAGATATTTCCTCTCCAAGCTCTGGACATGTACTGATTCCAGCATACAGCACTTCTAGTCCTTTAATGTTTTATTTCACCACTAGAGGGCAAGAGCTACCCCCACAATGCTTGGCTTTGCCAGATCAACAGTCAAAATGATTCATCATAGTGAGGGAAAAACAAGAAGCTAGACAGAAAAAAAGGAAGAGCCACAGAGGCAAAATAAACAGCCATAAACTTCAGCTCTCCTGGGCAGGAGGGTGTGAAAGTGCCACCACTTTTAGCTCTCTTTCCATCTTCCCTTTCTTTTCCCCAGCTTTTAAAAAATTATTTCCACCGTCCTGACTACCACCCAGCAGGCCAAGACTAGGTCACACACACAGATCTCCAAGTGCATTTTCAGCAGGCGCAAAGCCTTAATGATTAAGAAGTCTAAGAATTCTGCAGATCCCCAAAGCCCTGGGGGCACTGTGCAAGCAACAGGGAGTTCTGTGACCTCTTATGTGCAAATGATATTTCTTCTGATAAAGTCATGGTGTTTACCAAAATCAAGACACTGCTAGGGAAAACGGTCTGCTGTGATGCTACTCCTTTCTTTCTTCCTTCCTGTGATCCAGCTCCTTCCACCTCCTACAAACTGAACTAATATTGCAGAAGGGAGGTTTTTCTTTCTCTTTTTTCTTTTGAGAGGGAGGAGCAGTAGGGAAATTAATTACGAAGCCCACTTGCCTTTAAACTATTCATAATACACTTCTACAAAAGGACCTTTGGCTGACAATCTCTTTCTTCTGCCTCAGCATGACCAAATACAGTAAGAATTCAAAATGAAAACAGAAAAGCAAGGAAGAAGAGCCTGTAGCCGGCGCCGTCTGTTTTCACATCTCATGCTGGCAAACGACAAACTCCAAGGAGCCTCCTGAGTATTTGCTGTCCCCAATTCTCTGCTTTTGCTGCTCTGAAGGGCTAAGAAGCCTTTGCTGTTAGCCAAGATGCCTTCGCGCTTCAGCTTAATTTTCCTTGCATAATTTTAAATACAGATCATGTCTACAGTGCAGCAATTAATGGATAGCCTAAAGACTTATTATTTCAAACTAATTGATATGTAGGAAAAGTTTAAATAACATAACAGAGATAGGGGAAATTTTAAACGATGTGAGTGCAGTGAATTTAGAATTTCTGCCTGTTGTGTAAAAACACCTACTTCACAAAGGGATGTGGTCAGAAATGTATAACAGAAGTAGAAAGGTTGCCCTTTGTTGTTCATGAGGCAATAATTGGAAGGAAGGTGGGCTCAGAGGTTCCAGAAATAAAGGCAGAAAGGTGTGGGAGTCTGACACTCACACTCCCACCCTTTCTAAGAGGTTGTCTCCCCAGAGAAACGAAGGTCAGACTATATGTTGACCTGTGCTCTTAGGTAGGGAATAAGAAATGCGAAAATGATGTCAATATTTCCACTGTAAATCCTTGGCCAAATCTCTTGACATCAGTTGAAGGGGCAAGTCGACAGAGATAAAGTTTATTTAGCTGTAAAGGAGCCAAAGCATCAGAACTTCCTGCCAGGGAAGTACTAAATTCTAAGCCTCTGGGCTCTAAGAAGTGTGCTGCAATTAGTTATATTAGGAGGAGAAAAGGAAGAAGGAAGAGGCAGATACAAAGAAAGAGAGAGAGAAACAAGAGAGGGAGTGAGAGAGAGAGAGTCAAAGAGAATCTGAATCTGACTTCCTCATTCCAGCAAGTTTAATAAAGTTTAATATGGAAGATGAGAAAACTCTGAATAAAGAACATTTTTCAGATGGAAGAAAGAGGGAACATTTTACAAAGTAATTTAGACTTGTGATTTTAGACTCTGAGTAACATGTTTTTAAACATTAAAATGCAGTGTGTTTTAACAATTTGTGCCAAGCATAAATCAGACAGGAAAAATTACCATTAACCTTTCATGTCATGATTTGTGTCAAAGGAATATCTGCGTGACTTTTGACCAAGTTCCCACTTTCTGTCTCCCAAGTAAACATGAATCTGAATCCTCTGTAAGTATGCCTAATACGTATACATTTTATTTACATAGGAATTGATACATGTGTATCATACATCCATTTTAAGTTTTGGTTTTAGCTGCTTTGAAGCAAATTAAAATGGTTTGTAAAGTGAAAATCATCATGCTGAGTTATAGTGATATATATAAAAGTCTACTGAAATGCCATATTTTATAAAGTTTTGTGACCTAGATTTTCACCTAAAATATGTTACTAAACCCAAAAGAAGTACACACCTGTATTTACTAAAAGACATCTACTAGACTTTTCATAGCTCTACTCCTTATGATAACCCCAAAATGTGCTTGGTATATGGTGGGAACCCAATTTCATGCTTATCCCTAAAACAATCATCTTTTTAAGCATGTTGTGTCTAATGATTTTCCCCTTTTCACACAATCCCACTAAGACTGTATGCTTGCATGACTTGTATTCTGCGAGTTAACTTGTTTGTATCCATGCAGAGCTCTTGCATCATCACTCTAAAATGCAAACTTCACTGATAAAAAAAACCATTCCAATTCCTTTTAGTAATATCTTGGAGAGTATGTTCATTAGCTTTCCATTATCATAACAAATACTTGAAATAATCAAGTTATAAAAAGTAAGTGTTTATTTTAGATCATAATTTTGGAAGTTTTCTCTGTGACCAACTGCCCAGTTGCATCATACCTGTGATGAAAATTTCACCACAGTGGGAACACTGAAAGAGGAGGCCCATTCACCTCATGGTAGCTGTGTGGGAAGAGAGAGAAAATGGAAGAGATGGGCTGCTAGTACAACCTAAGACCTTCTAGTAAGTCTCAGCTGTTAGGGATATGCCATGCTGGGGACCAAGGATTTGTTATATGGGCCCCTGGGGACACTCAAATCCAAACTCTAGCAGCTATCCTTGGCTGTTCCCTCTTCTGAGTTTTTATAATTTTCCTTCCCATATAAGAAAAGTTTTAATCCCTTAATACTCTGCTTTTCTCATACTTTTCTTTAAAAAAATTAAGATAGGATTTTTCACTTCCCATTTCTGAACTGTACTTTAAGCCTCTTTGGAAATTTAGTACCACTATAATCATCATTTTTATTTCAGAAACACCTGGACACACATGTACACATACACACTACCCTTGTAAACAAGCAGATGTAGTAGTGTTTTCCTGTGCTCATTATAAAACTAACTTCTTAGGAATAGTGTCTAGATATCTCAGGCCTGGAGAGTCTAATCATTCTGACAAGTCACAAGAATATTCTGAAGAACATTTATTTTGAAATCAAAATAATAAGTCACAGATGGTAAAACATGATAAAATAGGGATGATAAGAAATGATAAGACAGGGATGGCTTCAGCTGGAATAACATAAGAATCATTCAAATCTGAATGGTATGAGGATGCAGAAGTCCAAATGAACCTCAATGGCCTGTCACCAACACACACACAACCCAAACACTAGAGTTTTGGATCTTTTCCAAGATGGATACTCTGTGATTATTTCCATTTTCTTTGCTTTGTGTAGGATACCCTGAACCTTCAGAGACTTCTTTCATAGCTAAGCTGTACAGTGGGATGGAACATAGTAATATTTCAACAACATGAATAACTTACTAATTTACTCCCAGCTGACCAGATGAATGGAACACACCATTGTACTAGGTTACTTCTGTGGTTTGGTTCATGTGAAGAATACTTCCCAGTGGCTTCATGCATCCCTATGCATCCCTTTTGGAGGAGGAATGAATTATGGGGGTGCTCCAGCTGGCTTGTGAGGAGATGGAGCAAGTTGCTGATACACTTGGAAAGGTGTATCTCCTTCCACACCTTCTTCCTTCTCTCTGCTTCCTGACACCATGCTGTGAGCAGCTTTCCTCCAGCCAGGTCCTTCTACAGTCCACCTCTGTGCTGAAACCTGCCTAACATGGGCTAAAACTTCAAAAAACATGAGTACAAATAAACCTCTCCTCCAAGTTGTGAGTGTTGGGTATTGTGTCCCATGGACAAGAAAAGTAACTGAGACAGTTCCTGAAATAGATCTTGTTATAAAAGAAGGTTTGGCAGCCGGGCGTGGTGGCTCACCCCTGTAATCCCAGCACTCGGGAGGCAGAGGCAGGAGGATTGCTGTGATGTGAGTTTGAGGCTGAGCTTGGGGCCAGCCTGAACCACAAAGCGAGACCCTGTCTCAAAAAAACCTAAAAAAAAAACCTAAAAAAAAAATTAAAATATTTGGGCCGGGGAGTTAGCTCAGTGGTTCCGGCGCCTGTCTCGCAAGCGCAAGGACCCGGGTTCGATTCCCCGGTAACCACATAACAATACTGGGTGTGGAGACCCACACCCAGCAGCAACCAGTACCACATACCACAGTGCCAGGCATGGTGGCTCACGCCTGTAATCCCAGCACTTGGGAGGAAGAGGCAGGAGGATTGCTGTGATGTGAGTTGGAGGCTGAGCTCAGGGCCAGCCTGAACCACAAAGCGAGACCCTGTCTCCAAAAACCTAAAAAAAAAAAAAAAAAAAGGTTTGGCAGATAAGCCTGTTCCCTGTACTCAGTGCTGGGTCTCAGGGTAGAAGGCTCTGGCATTCAGAGTGACCAGCAAAGATGAGTGTGGTTGGTAATGGGAGCCTGAATAACTATACCAGTAGTTCTTAGTTAGCCTGCTGTTTAGAGGGGTAAGGTTGTCTCTCATATTTCCAACTGAATAAAGCACTTTTACTCCAGAAGCCCTCAGGATAAAATGATCTGTACTTGTTTATTGGTCCCTCTTTCTCAAGTTTTCTACTTTGGAAGTAGTGACAGATTTCTAATTGGTTCATCCACTTTTAGGACTAGTATATAGGAAGGGTGAACTTTGCTTGATTGGATCACTAACTTTAATTCATCTCAAAGAAGCACCAAATCTCATATATAATATCTGCTAATAAGTATAAATAGTTGATAATAGTATGACCTAGTTTTTCACTACCATCTTTCACATCCACATTAAAATCATAATAATTATCCTTCCCTTCATGCATCCAAAAATTCAACACATGCAAATTTGTTAACATGTAAGTTCTGATTTAGCATACTTGCATGAGCCTGAGGTGATATTACTGGGCACTACTTCTTGAAAATTTTCTCAGTTTTCAAAATTTCAGTCTTGCAATTCATTTAAGAAATCTGGAGAGGGCCGGGGATTTAGCTCAGTGGTTCCGGCGCCTGTCTTGCAAGCTTAAGGACCCAGGTTCAATCCCTGGTAACCACATACCATACTGGGTGTGGAGACTCGCTCCCAGCAGCAATCAGTACCACATACGACAGTGCCGGGGGTGGTGGCTCACACCTGTAATCCCAGCACTCGGGAGGCAGAGGCAGGAGGATTGCTGTGATGTGAGTTTGAGGCTGAACTCAGGGCCAACCTGAACCACAAAAGCGAGACCCTGTCTCAAAAAAAAAAAAATCTGGAGAATTTTTAGTGTGGATCAGACTTTTGGGCATTTAAAGAATCTCTTCCTAGGTCTGAAGTGTTTTTTTAGGTATTTCTTGTTGAAGTTCTTTTCTTGAAGTACATTTCAGTTGGGATCCATCAGACGAAATTAATTACCTTCAAAAGTGATGAGTAATCAGCTGGGTAAATGTCCAGTAGACTGATGAGAACTGGGAGATGCAAAGAAATTTGGAGAAGGAATGTTGAAAAGATCCACAGCCAGCACTGTCATTTTCTCCACTCTTCTCCCTGTCGTTTTACGTCACTGTTGCTTTCTTTCTTCCTTTATTGTGCAAGAAAGCCTCAACCTATTTCCCATTCTAGTGAATTGCAGAGGGGACAAAAGAATTCAGGCTTCTCTCTGAAGCCTGAGAAGGGTGGAGATTATTGTATATAATTGGAGAATGTGGAGTCCGAATAATCAAGTTTACATTCTGACTTCATCATTTACTAATTGTGTCACTTAACCATAAAATGCTAATAGTATTTGCTGGAAAATAATAATGTGCAAATTTGAAGAGAGAATCCATACAATCACTTAACCTAGACCCTAACATACAGTCAATGCTTAATAGATATTCACTGTAGTCATCATTATTATTGATACCCATTGCAGGATAACTCTTAAGGGGAAAGGCTTTGTGCTTGAAACACTGGTAATTATCTCCTTTCATCAATGAAACCTGAAATCTTTGGTTTTCTGCATCCTCTCAGAGGGAAGTTCCACCACTGGGACTCAGAACTCCAGAATTAATAACATTTACTGTGTATATCACTGATTTGGCATTTCATCTTGTATGACTAACTCGTTATTATTTCACTTTACTTTGGCTTTCCAGTTAATAGCTTAACTTTCTACTCCTTAAGGGGCAACAGTTTTGTACTATTCAGGATTCTCCAAGCCCACTACCACAGTCATTAGTTTGCATGAGTAGGTGCTCAATGAATGTCTGTTAGTTACTTCAGTGATTAATCAGAGTGACCTGTAAATCTCCGTAGAGATTCCGGCTCCCTTAACCAAAAGAGACATCATGAGGCCTCTTCTTTGAGAAACTAGTATATTGCCTGTGAATTTTCTTTTGTCTCTGCAATATTACATTCCTGAGGTTTGAAATTCAAACATACCTATATAAATAAAACAAATTCATACTGATGGCTTGTGAACATGTAACAGAAAATATCAGTACAGAATCATACACTTATTCTGTTTGTTTGGAGAAGAAATAAAGAACAGTTCATTAATTGGTGAATTGGATAATTGCATTTCAGAGAAAACATTTGGTTAAAAAATTAAGCTTTTTTAAAAACCAATAATATTTTTATTTTGATAAACATTAAAATATATACTCTAACAACTGGATATATTAAATATTTTAATAAGAAAGGCTTTAAATTAAATTTTATTCTGGGTATTAATTTAAAATTATGTTATAAATGCATTTTGCTTAAAGTTGCTATTCTATTTCTATTAATGTAGTACAGTAACATAGAAAATGTCAGTCTTGTTTTGATCAAATAAGCTGCTTTTGAATATACCTATGTGTCATACATGATTTATTTATTTCAATGCTTAGCATTATTTTTCTTGATAGCTTTTTTCACTTGGAATGTTATATAACAAAAATACTGAGGAAAACTGACATTTTAGTTTAAGTGTCTATTCCATATATATTGAGAGTAAGAAGAAAATACTAAGATATATGTTAACAGTACGCTAAGCACATCACAGCCACAGCCTGTCTTTTCATACAATTTTTCTTCTCCATGGAACTAATTTAACAGCAGCTTGGACTTCTGTTACATCGTGAATCCCCACATAACTGTCAAAGTCTATATGTAGAGACCAATAGATTCCTATACTCTGATTTACCTGGATTACCTCTTGAATGAAATCTGACTTAAAACACAAAACAGCGTGAACTCAGAAAAATGCAGACATTTTTCAAACTAAACATAGTCATCGGACAATTCATGAATGATCTGTCAAGTAATTCACAGAAAGTTAAATACTACTCATGTGCATCAGGTACTAGAACACACCAATCCAAAAACGATAAGAAAACCATGGAAATTTTCTACTGAAAACATACCAGTCAATAAACCCAAACTAAGTACTTCAGTTCATGTCTTAATTTGGGCTCTCCCATTAACATACTCTGAAACAACGATTTGAGTACAACTGGTGTTCTGAACAGACAGCCCAGAAAACCAGTAAGGGGGAGAAGAGGTGACGCAGGAAAGGGCGACAGGGCATCAAAGGTGGCTTTGGCCAGCAAGCTGCAGCTGTGGGGAACTGGCATCTTGTCCCTCTAAGGAACCCTGGGAGAACATGTAGAAGATGCACTTTTGTGTAGTCCTTGCAGAGCACTGGGTTGCTATGGTATAATGTGTGGTGAAAATATATTTAATATTTAAAATTGTTATTTAAATGTTTAAAAATTTTATATAGTAAACAATATATTGCCATGAATTCCAATCAGAATAGTCCACCTGTTTCAACCATAACCATCTCATCCCTAGATCTTACCCCTCACCCCAGTGTTGCTGGGAACCCTCTTTTGTGTTTTTACGAGATGTGCCCACCACTATGTGTTTATCACTGCTTGTAAGGACACAGAAAGGCGAGCTTTAAAAAACACCACAATGCGTCTTCATCCACTTTGTTCACTGGCTGTGGCATCATGTGGCCTCTGGCTCTCCTCCAAAGTCAAAATGATCGGGAAAGGTAAACAAAACAAAGCCAGATATTTGGAAGGGATTCACGGCAATGTGCTTTTCACTGTCATAATTTTCTTTGAATAAGTCGTTTGCCATATACTTGAATCACACCTCATGTATATATACACCAGTTCCTGGGTGGATTTTTCAGGTGGTTGTGTACTCTACCAGAGAAAGCAGGCAGTTGAAAGTATGACAGCCTATACTATACTAAGATAGTCAGGCTGAAGAGTAACAGGCTGAATGAACACTGACAATCACAACTACAGTTAGCTTTAGAATTCGGTGAGAAAGCCACCAAGATTATAATGGTATCATCACAATCAATCCAATCTGAAGAACATTAAACTCATACTTTGTTTCTAACAATAACCAAGAGCATTTAGTTGTAGAAAATGTTTTCCAAACCTAATGCTACTTTTTGGTAAGATTTAATCACTGAATATATGAATGATTCTCGTTACCTCATGTAAATAAGAATCATCTGAAACATTTCTTCAAGCTCTAAATCTTTGCCTCTCACACTGATTGAGAATCAGCTAGAAGATTTAGCAAAGCACAGACAACTAGATTCCTGCCTCTAGCATTTCTCAAGTTTAGGGTGAACCTAAGAACTTGAATTTCTAAGAAGATCCAAAGTGAGGCTGGTGCTTTCGTTCTGCAGACTACAACTGAGAACCTCTTGCCCACACATTAGTTTCTTGTCATTGTCACCATTGCTGTATGACAAGAAGCACAAGAAATCCCTCAGGAAAGACAATGTTGAAAAGACTTGACCCTCCACTTGCAATCCATTTCTAAATCAAAGAATTAAGAAGAAGGATTTTTTTCCACCTCTGACAAAGGCAGACAACTTAAGGTTGAAATATTCTATTCACAGTTAAAGCCTATGATATTTATAATCATTTTTATATATGATGAACCGTTGTGTTTCATAGTAAAGACTCAAAGGTAGAAATTAAGCTGGTAGATTTTTTGAGTGGTATTTTAGCACTACTATGTAAAATATGCACATAATGATGTTTTCTATTCTTGATAGGTTGTTAGTGTCTACTGGATCTCTGCTGTATCAAAATATTTTCAACTCTTAGGGCATGTCTTCTAGGCAGCGTGCAGTTAGCAGAATATTGAGAAGCTTGAAAATCAATTCAGAATTTGTCATTCTTTCTCTCTTAGTCATTTGTGTGTGCTACATAAAGGAAGATGATTGGCATCCAGATTCCTGGATGAAAGTGCCAAATGGCTGGTATTTCATGGTGCCCAACTCTTCCAGTCTTCAGTGATTCTTGTTGTAATACCAAGGAGGGAAATTGTTCCCTCTTTTGTGCAGTGTTGTACATTGTATGTATTTGTATCCCATTACCATTTTGTGTTTCCCATTGTCCCATGAGTATAGGGACTCCTTAAAACCATGCAAAGTCTCACTCATGTGTCCATTCCTGACATGTGTCATAGTACCAGATACATAAATGTGTACTTGCCAAATTTTTAGATAAATGAATGAATCAATTAATGAATATGTGAGAGACAGAATGTGAGAAAATGGAATGAAAGTATGTAGCGAACAAGTCACAAATTAGAGGCATCTGACACCCAGTCTCATATTCTCAGAGTTGGGAAATGTTCCATGATTTGAGATCAAGATGCCTCTCACTGACAGAAAGCTAAGAATAAGAATGGGTTTGGTAGAACCTTGTAGTTTTTCTGTCACCAGTAAAGTCTATAGTTGTTTCCCTTATTTACAACAGTACTAACTTAAAGTCACCTATTCTTATTCTTACAGAAGTAGTTGCACTATATAAGTGCTATCTGTATTTTAATCTAGTGATAACAGTGGAAGAAAAGGAAGAACTGTTTCCATCCCTGCAATTTCCTTGTAGAAGAAAAGAGATAAAGATTGATGTAAAGTGATAATGCCCTTGGGTCTCATAACACTAGCTCTTTCTCTCTTACAGCTATAAAATGTTCAAGATTTATAGTTAGGATTAGTCCCTAATTCTGCTTCAAATTCAGAATAACTGAAAAAAAAAGCCTCTGCAACCATCCTTATGCTAGAGAAATTGGCTAATAAAGGTAAATCATAAATAGGAGAAACTCTCAGAATATCTAGATGTAAATTCATCATTTTCCTCTCCTCAATATAAATTATACAACACACATTACATTTGTGAAAATGTATTGGTTAGCATACTTCTAAGGTCTGTGACAACACCAAAATGTCAGGGGCTTCATACAAGTCACATTTATCTTTCAACATAAGTGTCCAGCATGTGTCTTCCTCCTTGATGAATGACTTATTTCCATGTTTTCAGAGAGCCAATTTCCTAGTATAAAGTGGCTCCATCATCCCCTAGGACCTTGTTAGAAAATGGAATGTAGCAGTTGAACTGCCTCATGTGCTTCTAAAACACTTCATGGTGTCATTTCACTGGCAAGAACTGGGCAAATAGCCACATCATTTTAAAGATTAGTGAGAAGGGTTTGTAAGTATTTTCTCTGACAAAGCAGTTCTAACTACATACAGAAAACACCATAGAAAGGAGAATGCACGTTGTGGAGATCATTACTTACTGTTTGCAGTGTAGAAGATAATAAAACTGGAATGTGCTTACTGCAGAATAAACTTGACATCCTCTCAATGTAAGACCCTAAAGATAAAATCAGTAAAGTAACCTTTTCTGTATTTCAAATCACTTTTGTAGATATTCTGAAGAGATGGTTCCATTATCAGAAGGATCTGGGCTAGAGGTCTTACAAAAGGGCATTTCTACAAAACCAACTCGCACTTTGGCTTATCCCATTTTCAACTTCCTTGGGCGTGAGCATGCACATCCATGTGGCTATAACCTAGCTGGCAAAGGCCTGCTGCTTATAGCTGAGACATAGCCTGTGTATTCGCTACAGTTTCCATTCAACCCTTGTCACTCAGATATCTTTCTACCTGGCTTTGCTTCAGTTTACTTTCCCTGAGAAATCCCATCAAGGGGCAGATCAGGCTCCCTGACAATCAGGCTTCTCAAAAGGCTTGTGAAGCCAGGAAACAAATACCCAATTCCCTTTCAGATCAAGTCAGAGTCGGTCAATCTGAAACCACAGCAATTTAAACAGGAGGCATAAACAGCATATTTAGAAAAAGCGAATGTATAATTAGGACACCCTCACTCCTTAAACGTCAAAATCAGTTATCCTGATAAAAGCTCAGGATGGTTGGCTACTCTTGAAATATACACTTAGAAAAAGAAATGGAAAAACCACAACTAATTTTAGGTGATCAGGAGAAGAGTGTTCCCCGGGGACATAGCTGAGTTCATTCTAGGACATTTGACACAGCCTGTCTCATCTCTTAAATGCAGCATGTGCGGTTTGAGCCAAGAGAGTGTGGTTTTAGGCAAGACTCAAGCTGAGTAATTGCAACTGCTTGGGAGATAGTAAAAGATGTTAGCGTCTGAATGAAAATAGAGGAGGAGGCTGTGATCTGATCTGAGACTCATGCAAGAGTGAGTTCTCCATGAAAAAAGAAAGGAGAGAGAGAGAAAAGAAAGAAAGAAAGAAAGAAAGAAAGAAAGAAAGAAAGAAAGAAAGAAAGAAAGAAAGAAAGAAACCTTTTGCAACCCAAGATTTCCTGAGCATGACATTTCAGTGAGACTCCAGGTTTTGAGTTGGTTGCCTGTACCATCTTTGTTATTGACATGGGCTTCTAATGTGACTCAGTGTTAAAAATCAAATTCATAATTTAAGTTCAATTCTTTCCTGTGGCTAGCATTCCACTTGATGGAAAGAAATACACACTGCATCTAAAAATAATTAGCCTTTGAATGGTCTTTCATTTCAATTGATTTGAGGTTTTCTAGTATTGATCATGGTAGGGTTTATGTGGCTGAGAGAATGGGACAAGTCCAGTGTCATCTCTCTCAGTCTCTCTCTAGTGGGCATCAATTGCCTTTTGCTATCATGCCCGTGGTTCTAATAATTCAGTCAAATAAGGAGCCACTGAACAGTTACTTGCAGACTCAAATGAGCCTTTTATTTGGCTTGTGATTAAAGTTCCGATATGTTATATTTCTGAATTTGGAGGTTGTAAATAAGAAATATAATTCCAGCTCTTTAGAGAGCCTACTACTTTTCTACTTTTCTATCGTCAAATCTCATTCACAGATTCATGTTATTTTTGGGGCTCCACACCATAAATACTTAGTCTCAGAGTTTCTGAAGTTAATGTACACATATTAAGTTAATTAACACACCAAAAGTCCTTAGGACAGTTCCTGTCATACAATAAGTGCTTACCAAGTGATGGCTTGCATTCACATGTCTCCCCAGAGCCTCATGTGGTCATAGGTAGGATTTTTTCAGGCTGGATCTAGAGTTATGGTAATGAGATTAATGGTGCTTTTTGGTAGGATTAAGGGTATCCTACTCTGGTGTCCTGTCCATGGGTAGCCTGGGTAGAAGGTGAGAAGGAGAAAGGGGATTTTGCAATTGCTTGCTGCTTCTTCCTTGATATTTTGCTTCTTTGCTGTCTTTCTGTGTTCTTTCCATCACAAAATGTATCTCTTCAGTGATGTCCCTTTACCATGCTACCCAGCCGTGGATGTAGCCAACTATGAATTGAAACCTCTGCAGCCAGAATAAACTTTTCCTCTCTTAACTTTGGGTTTTGGGCATTTTATCTCAGCAACAAGCAAAGTGTCTGAGATAATTTTATTATCCTCGTTATGCTTAAACTTATGATTCCCCAGGTACTAGTAATATTTACCAGATTGACTATAGCCTAAGAACTTTTCCCTTTAAATTATGATTTTTTTCTTATTCCAGTTTTCCATTTGCTTGATCCTTCTTAGAGAATCTGACTCTTTTTAGAAATAGTATAATTAGATTAAATTATATTTCATTGCAAACAGAAAAACAGCCAACTGACCAAAGAAACATGCCCTAAACTGAAAATTTGTGTAGGGAGAATAGAAAGCCAGCATCTTCTCAGCATCTCAGACACAAATAGAAACTGACCAGGGAAAGTTTAAAAATAGATGTGCTAACTATAACTTTGGAAGTCATTGTTTTCTGCAAAATCATATTTGAGTATTAAGAGAACAGCACGTCACTAAGATTTCCTATGAGATCTCTTCAATTTCACTTCTCAGTAAAAAGCACTTCTTAATTATTTTGTGAAGGCAATTTTGAAATCCTGTAAATGTAAAGAAAATACCTTTGAATCATTTGCTATTTTTTTCTCAGTATACAGGATATTGCATGCCTGAGTTCTTCACAAAGTCTGTCTTTATATAAGAATTGGTTAGCCTGGAGTGGTAGTGATGAAACCTTGAATTAAGGAGGCGATTGGGTTTGAAATCTTAATTCTGCCCTGAGAAACTTGTAGGCAGGGTGTAGTTTCCTTGATTCCCCCCAAAATGGGATTTGTTGATTAACATGGTGAATGTTATCCACTCAAGATTACAAAATAAATCTTTTAAACTTCCTTAGACAAGAGAATAAGTTGCCAAAGACTCAGATCATCTTTTGGCATTTCAACCATAATGATTACTTTATATGTGACAAGATGTCTCTGAACTACTACCTCAATTACTAATCATTTTAATTAAATTAAAGTTGTTTAGCTTGTTCATGGTAATTTTTATTCCCAGCTGGAATGCACACTGCTAAATCTGCTCTCAGAAAGAACCTAATTAATAAGAGAGAATTCCTAATCCCATATAAGGAGAAAGAATTGGAATACTGTCACAAAATGTCAAGGCCTAGAACCACAGATTAACAGAGGCAAAGCGACTTTCTGAATAGTATAATTATTAGCTTAAATTGTAGTACAAGTTGCCTCTAGATGGTGAGTGACATTGTTATGTACATAAGTAAGATAATAAGAGTCTTATTCTTCAAACATGTTAAACAATTAATTGCATGTCTAGGCTATTGAACTTAATGCACTTTTGAGAGAAATTGTAGAAGGGCAGAGGAAACATAATAATGTAGCACAAAAGACACAGAAATTCACTGCATATAATCAGTAATAACCTTTCTTGCAAGTTTACTGATTTCTGCTGCTCTTGACTAAGTGTAGCTGTACCATTTCAAGATTTCTTTATATATCTGGTTAGTTACAAGCTGGGTAAATGGCTCTTCAGATCTCTGGACATGCTTGCATCTCTGAGCATCAACTACATGTTGAGCAAACTAGGATCATTTTGGTTGTGTGGCTGGAGAACTCGGCTCTGTTCCATGCATCTTATCTTGCACCAAACTATTCCAATAACATGGCAGAGGAACAACAGTGAAACCAAATGTTTTCTCACACCTCTGTCCCAGCCATGTCTGCTAACATCCATTTAGCTTTAAAAAAGTTCACATGACTGCTTCATTTTCAAGAATGTTGAAATAAATAGTATGTCTGTAGTAACAGAAACAAAGTCATAAGCAAGGGCCGAGAAAACAGGGAGAGATGAAATATTGGTGCTGCTAATATAGTCTTCTTATTATTACACAGAGAGGGACTGACTAGATTTTAGACCCAGTTTGCTACTCATGAGATATGTCCTTAGAAAGTCACTTACCACCATGGGCCACAAGTTTCTACTGAGTAAAAGGAAAGAATTTGATGGTGTAATTGCAAAAGTCCCTTGTCAAGACTTCAAAGTCCTGGAGGATTTGACTGTGTAATTGCTAGCATTCCTTTCCCAGGTTTTTGTAGTAATCTCTAGATGCCTGTGAGATGATTACAAAAGACAATTTGAAATATATTTCAAGAGTCAGAAGTAGAAAGTAAGAGCTATGTTAGGAAATTGTAACATTTTAGTAGAGGTATATTTGGGAAGGGATGGAAAATAATTAGGATGGAGCTAGGGGGAAAGTCACATAAATTTGATTATGTTATTCACTGCTTTCTGAGCAAATATCTCCTAAGGCAGTATCATGGTGTGTATAAAACATAAGGGAGTTTACATGGTAGAGCTGTGTCAGAATGTATTTGGCTGCTGGAGTGAAATAAATTTAAAATGCAGATTCATGTCAGGAACAGTGCTTGGTAAATCACACAATCTCTAGATTCTGTCTTTTCTCTTTTATTGATTCAGCATTTGAATCTGCTTAGCATCTTACACCTCTTGTCCTTGTCTCATCATCTATCTTTTCCTGACTTCTCAGCAACTCCTCTCCTACCCTTTACCTTGTATCCTCCAATGAATGTTGTAAATCCAAACATGAGTGTTAGAAACACTGGAGGTCTAGGATGACGAGCTCTTTGGAAAAGAATCCTTTGATCACATGTCTACATCCTTAAATAATGTAAAAGACGTGAAAGGATGTACAAAGGGAAAAAAACTTTAATGTAGTGTTCTTTAAAGTATATTCCTTAGATTAACAACCTCACCTTTTCTTTAGATTTCATAGAAATGCAGAACCACATAGGCCATTCAGATCTATTCAATTAGAACCTACATTGTAATAAAATCTTTAGGTGCTTTATATGTGCACCAATTTCGTAGATGTGTTTATCTAAAACCTATCCATTCTGTCATTTTCAACACACAGCTGTCCTTTAAAGAAACCATTTTAAGGGCCGGGGAGTTAGCTCAGTGGTTCCGGCGCCTGTCTCGCAAGCGCAAGGACCCGGGTTCGATTCCCCGGTAACCACATAACAATACTGAGTGTGGAGACCCACACCCAGCAGCAACCAGTACCACATTCCACAGTGCCGGGCGTGGTGGCTCACGCCTGTAATCCCAGCACTCGGGAGGCAGAGGCAGGAGGATTGTGATGTGAGTTTGAGGCTGAGCTCAGGGCCAGCCTGAACCACAAAAGCGAGACCCTGTCTCCAAAAAAAACCTAAAAAAAAAGAAACCATTTTAACCACAGAGTAAATGAGCTTTCCTTGTAGTCTTTGGCTAATTATATAAGAAAGAAATGTGATGATTTAATTTGTATATATTAGAACAGATTCAAGATCCAACAAATATCATGATTATATTTCATTAACATTAACAGTAGAAATATAAAAAACAAAGCCTACCAGTTAAGTGACGACCTTCCAGGTGTTTTTGAGTGGAAGCAATCTTTTCTTTCCTTACAAGTAAATTTATGCAATAGATAAGTAATAACCATATACTAAGCACTTAGCATACATGACTTAACATTTAACAGGGTAGGGTGGTGGTTTAGCTCAGAGATTAGAGCACCTATGTAACACATATGTAGCTCTGAGCTTAATCTCCAGCAATGAAAAACAAGCATACAAAAAAGACTTTTTTTTAACAAGAGTCTAGGAAAATTAGTACTAGTATACTCATTTTCTATAGGAGATCATTAAAATTACAAGAGATTAAATAAGCTTCCAAAAGTCATATTTGATAATATCCAAGCATTTTATACTTCATATGAAGGAAAAAAAATATTATGCACCTTTACATGAATTATCAACTTTGCCACATCTGTGGCACCGGTGTAGATTGGGTTACCTTCTTTGTTCTTTGCAGTGGGTCCAGTGAAGGTAGTATTTACTCACACAATGTAAATTCATTGTAATACCATTTTAAGCAAATGTTGATTGATAAAATCTACCAAAAAAACATAGGCATGCACCATACTTCATAACAAGCTAAAAAGTAACAGGGTTGTACAATCACTGTGAATTAACTGTATTCTTCCACATCAGCCTGAACTCCCTAATTTATTTCTTTTAAGCTCACTTTGACCTAGAAACACATTGATCATTATGTTACACCGTTAGATTCCAGTTGCCAGTGGCAACCTTGAATTGCAGGATTGAACAAAAGCTACATATTCCTTGAGTGTTTGTGATTTTGAACTTAAGTGGTGCTTCTCTAGGAGTCATTCCTGCCTGGTGTCAGAGAAATACAAACTGAATTTTCTGTGTGTCTGTTGTGACTGTGGGTTTTATTAATTTGTGAACAGTTTTTGCTTTAGTTTATTGAAATGAGTCAATTCACAGGAGTAATGTCAGTTTGAAAAGTACTCACTCGGCGTGGGTTTGGGTTTCTGATCCCTTTCACAGATAATTTTCCTCTGAATGATCCCACAATAGCTTCTGTGTTCATCCCCAAGTTTATGGATCAAATTTTCCTAATCCCCATTCCAAGAATGGAGACCTCTGCCTCTGTCGTTAGACTTGATTTTCTGCACTAAGATAGCGCATGTGCTGAGGTATCTTCACCTATCCTCTCAGAATATTAAAATCTGGCCCTGCACACTGGAGAATCCACTCCGTTATCCTGGTGGCTGCACACCTTCAGGGTCCATTATTATTTTTAAGTTCCTCAGTTACAAATTTAGGCAAATGCATTTGCTCTGTTTTATTTAGCATTTATCTGCATTTAGAGTAGAAGAGGAATTTTTCTGTCAGCCATATTAACCCAGTGTCCCTAGGAAATTGACTCTAGGAAAATTTAGAAACAAACAAATAAACAAGCAAAAACTGGAATAGTTAAAATATAGAATATAGTCTGATTTTCCCTTGTGTCACTTTCCACCAATCCTTGGGTAACCCGCCTGACCTCAATCCGTATTTCTCATACAATCCTGTTATTTTTAACCTTGGTTGAATAAAGTTTCATGTGATTATTCTAAAAATAAGAATGGGCCTTACAGAGTTGCTTAGGCTTTAAAGCCAATCATTCTATGGTTGCATTTTGCCATAGTTTTTCTCTTATTTGCTAACTCATTATGCTAAAAGAATAGCATCCCTGTGATGTTTCATCACACAGTTCTCTTGGTCACCGTATCTCACATTCAGAGTCCTATGTGGATTTTTTTTTTGGGGGGTATCTTTTAAAATATATGGAATTTTGGTTTCAACTTAGAATGCTAAAAATAAAATAATTATATTACCAGAAAAATCAAGAAATGGAAAAACAAAGACACTCATAATCCCAACACAGTATGTGTGTTTGTGTTCCTGTCAGACACGGTCTGTCCTCTCTAGCAGCTCAGTTCCTCCACTCCTGCTTGCCAATACACAACCAACTTGTCTTACTTTTGTGACTTTCTGGGCCCTGGAAATTGAGTTTGCAAGGTGTAAGCTATAGGGGCTTTCTTGGAAGTGAGTCAGGCCTGACCTTGCAAACTTTTCAAACTTTGTTACAGTGAACAAGTGTTTAACTGATAAGAAGAAAAAAGAAAAGGCTCTAGTCTGAAATTAAATAGTAAATATAGCTTTGAAATTAATCTATTAATAACTGACTCTTTGAAAAGAATGAAACAGATAGCATTTTATATAAACCATGAGACAGTGACCTAGTTACAAACACAATAAAATCTACTGCCTCATGGCAAAAAAGTTTAATAAAGTTATAATTTAGCCACATTGGGTCAGTGACTATAAATTGTTGAAAATAATTATTAAGTTCCCAAATTTAGTTTTTATTAGAATTAAATTACTAAGATTAATAAAAAATGTTTTGGGTTAGTATTTGGTGTTTTCTCATAGCTTAGTTTTTTGATAATTGAAAAATCAGTACTGGTGAAGACCCATGGTTCTTGGTGACCATTAGGCTAATAGAAATTGCCATGTCAAGTACAGTATATCCGGAGGTAGAGTCCAACCTAAATGGAATTAGCAAACCATCTTTAAAACAGTGCCCCTTGCTTTTCTCCCTTTGTCCATCTTCCTTTGAAGTGAGACTAATTGCTTGTGTTGCTGAATTAAAATTGAGACAAACTGGTGAAAAGACCCGGATTCTGGTAGTTGTCAAAAATCAGGTTGTGCTTTCACTCATTAAATAAAGAGACATTGTGAAAGCTTCACTTCTTCTAATCTATTGGAACAGTGGGGAAAGAACTGACAAAGGTTTTCTTATTTTTGGCACACCCGTGATTTGTAGGCACTGAACACAAAGCATGTGTGGTTATGTTCACTTTGCAGCATTGTACTCCTGAGCATTTCCAGGCCCCATCAACCTCCCACCCTATCTCCTCCTCAGCCTAGTAGAATTCAATTACAGTACCATGTATTCAAGAGCATCTTGTCAGAAAAAAATCACTCAGAGAAGACCTAAATCTATTGAGATGTCTGAGGCCTGTTTTTCTGGGGTTTTTTTTTTGTTTCTTTTTTTTTTTTTTCTGAGAATTCACAGCTTACCCTCCTCACTTAGGCTCCTCACTTAGCATTCAGTACATCCAGGGAATCGTAGTTGAAACTCTGGGTTTGCACTTGAGCTCCCACAGCAGTTTCCCAGCAAGCCACTCTCACTGCTGCCTCCTCCCACTCCACTTCTCCCCCAGAGTCCTCACTTTGAGAGCAGTTTTACAATGACGGTTGCCTTTGAGTTGGCTCAAGAAGCAAGATTTCCCTGACATTAACAATTGTGAACACTCTCCAGGGCATGATAGAACAAGTAAATCTAAAAGGGACCTAACACAGATCAGAAGGCAAATAAAAATTATAACAAATAATAATCAGCATGAGGAAGTGATAAAAAGAAGTCAAAATAAAAATAAAGCTTGGTTCTATGAATGTGTTCACACTGTAAAAATCCTTTGAGCTTACCTTTTAAAGCACTCATGGGCTTGGGATGCAGCTCTGTGGTAGAATGTGTGCCCAGCATGCCTGACGACTTGGATTCCACTCCTAGCATGGCCAAAACCAAAATGAAATAACAAATTAAAGCAGTCAGTGCTGGCTCCCCAGCTGCTGGTGGAAGCTGGCTTCATTGAGCCCCTTTCTCAGTCTGAGCACCACAGCCTGACTCGTGACTCACCTCAGCACTCCAGCCATCAATAGCTTTCAGCCCTTCAGTGTACGAACTTCAGGTCACTATATATTGCTTTTGTAGACCTTTTCAAATATGCACATGTGCATGTGTGTTTGGAAAAGTATTTCTTTATATTAGTCCAAGTCTGGCCTTGTTTAGCCCTGTGTAGTCTGAATTCAACTTTCAGCAATGGACAAATGTCACATAAATCGTGTCTCTGGTTTTTCTTCTTTTCTATAGGTGACTAATGAGTAGTAGTTTAAATTAATTAAATTAATTTCTTCCTTTCATCTGCCCTTCATGTATCTTTTCCAAAAGGTTTCTACATGGGTGACTGGAAATTCATTCTCTTTTCTTGATGTCTCTTAGCTGCAGATGGAACTGGAGCAAGAATATCAAGACAAGTTCAAAAGATTGCCCCTGGAGATTTTAGAGTTCGTGCAGGAAGCCATGAAAGGAAAGATCAGTGAAGACAGCAATCATGGTTCTGCCCCTGCCTCCCGGGCCTCAGACCCTGGAAAAGTGAACCACAAGACTCCCTCCAGTGAAGAGATAGAAGGAGAGAATGCTGGAAAGGAGTTCGATACTCCTCTGTGAGAGTCCCTGCTGGGCCTTTGGACTGTGCATGACCATTCAGGCTCCATCAGACCCTCTCATACTGAAAAGATCACTGTCCAGGACCATCTTCCTGAGAAGCATTCTTTAGCCTAAAATCCACACCAAAGGGAGAGCTCCAGAGGGCTCCTCAAAAAGCCCTCAAAGGCTCCATGTGTCATGTGGAAACTACTGCAGGTCTACTAGTGCAGATGCATGTCTGTGGGATTTTTGTTTTCTTTCCAATAGTAAATTCAAAGCAAGCAATTTGCAGGCTCCATGGGACATTTAATGAAGGATAGTGTGTTTTTTGAGGAAATTCTGAGCTCCTGTATTTATTTGAAGCTCTAGTGTAAAGTATTTCAACATAATAGAAATAGTTTGAGAAATGCATAGCACTATTTAACACTACTGAACACTCACCTTTGCATTTTTTTTTCCCTAACTACCCCTCAACTCCATATCGTTGAGTTAACATGTATATTAACTATGTTCATCCTTTGCTTTGCAAGCACTGGTGGCTTGCAGTTTGCTAATTTATTTATCATTGAGGCATCAGTGTACTCATTAATGATATGGCTTCATTAGCTACTATAGTGATTCCAATAAGTTCTTTTTCTTTTTTTTTTCTTTTCTTTTACAAATCACTTGATTGTATCCTTGCCAAGTAAAGCCATCCCAAGACTTAGCAATATGGATCGTACATTTAGCTCCATGAGCAATTCAGGCAGTGTGCTATCCAAATTGACTATTTGCACTCAAAGTCTGGATATGCATTAATGCTTGGCCTGAGATGATCAAATAGCTACAAAGGGTCTGTTCTGTTGAATGAAAAGAACGGAGCTAGTGTATGCCAACTGAAATTCAATCAGGATGAACAGGTTCCAGTGGTTATTTTGCTGTCTGACGTTGTTATGGTTCATTTATTTTTAATATAGAGAGGAAGATTGATTATTTATCTAAAGAATACACAAACCATGTATAAATGATATATATTATCTCCATGTATATATGTATGTACTCCTTATAAGTGCATACACACATGTACACATCTGCAACATGCATGCAGATGTATATTTATTAATTGGCAATGACCCAAATATGTTCTACAGGACTTTAAAGCAAATTCAAAGGTAGATTGGTGGAAAAGCAAAGGGTCAAACATCTGGATTACATCTGGATATTAAAATATGTGGAAATAATTTCTAAAATTTGATGGCACGGTTGTAGATTTAGAATTTAGAATATGAATTTGATGAATATTTTGCAAAAACAAAGTTGTATGGTAAGCTTGTTTAAATGGTCAGAATATACAAAACTCTATAGGAAAGTGATGTGGAAATTTATTGTATCTTCCATAAGTTGTAAGTCTTACTGATTTCTATTTCATTCTAGCATTAAAAGAAACTTTCCTTATACATTTAGTATGTACATTTGATTGTGTCTTTTTAATTTCCTTTTTTAAGTGGCATAAAAGAAATTGAATCATGGTAAAACTGATCAAAACCATTACTGAAGGAAAAGTCTTAAATAAAAAGAAATAATTATAGAAAAATATAATTTAGAGAATGTTATGAAGAACTTTAAAATTAAAGTCCAGAAGCAAGATGCTACAGCTTTTATTTTACTTAAAAAAAAAAAAAACTTGTCTGATTGTAGCTTAGCAAAACATTTTATAATGTAAAAATCAGTTGTGTCCTGAACAAGAATTTAATATTTTTATGAAAGTTATTTTATTTAACTTTAAGCAATAACTAGGAACCACAATTAAGTTTTAATCAAAATGAAAGCTTATTTCAAACATTAAGGAGTGTTTGATTAAAAAAAAAAAAACACATCTAGTGCAACGCAGGGGGAAAATTACGTCCTCTCTGAGATGATTATCTTGACTGATCTGAAGAATTTAGAGTGTTAATTAGACACCTAATAAAACTGAACTTCCATGGAAAGGGAAATCTTTTGTAAATCATTCTACTTTTGCACTTTGAAGGAAGCCAGTAACCATAAAGGAGCAAGAATGGTCAACACTGAATGCTACAATTTATAAACAAAATGACAGAGTGTCTAACATTGCAGAAGAGTGAACTAGAAGCATTCATAACCAAACTCAATGGTAATCATTACAGAATAGTGTCCACATTTTAGACCAGAGATAGACTAATGCTGAATAACTTTGATGTAGGCAAAACTGTTTTGGTAGTCACGTTTCATTATCTTAGTGATTCTAGTCATTTTACAATACGTTGGTATTTGGCCATTTACTGTATCACATTTTTATATCTGTACAGTGACACCTTTTGCAGTTGTGGGGTAGTGTGCAACACTGTGCATCTTGTGTTAATGAAACTACTACAGTGATACTTTTAGTAATATTAATACTACTTGAAAATAGACAAAGATAAAGAAAAAGGTCTATCTGATGTGCAGTTTTGTGCCTTTATGTATTTGCCTTGTTCTTTGTTGAATGTGTGAAATGCCGTACTGTGTTTTTTTCCTAAAATAGAGAGTAGAGTTGTGTAATCAGTTAGACTGTGTCCCTGACATATTTACACTACTGAGAATAGCGTGGTTTTGGCCATGTGACCCAATTTTCAAAGTCCTATTGACATGCCATTTGTTTTGGTTTTTAACAATTTATTTTAGTACTTCATTATTACCATGCATTAATTAATATTCCTGTAATAGATAAGCAATCATTAAATAATTCCAAATGAAAGGGCCATTGCTTGCACACCTTTGAATTTAGTGTTGCACTTGTGCACTGTATTAATATTGTTTGTGATGGATTCAACATTGTGACTTTTGCCTTTTAGGAAGAAAAAATAAAGAGTAGGACAAAGTATTTCAAGCTCTTAAAATGTACATATTTTGGTTCTTCTATCTAGAATTATTTAAGATGCATAATCCACATTTTTGTAATAATTCTATGCAATTTTGTGGCATGATGTTTCTTCCACTTGTAATTTTATGTGCTTTCATCACAAATCCAAAGGAAACAATAAAAATTTCTTAACACACCCAACTGCCATTTCTTGGTGTCCAACCCAACCTTCATTTGACAGGGAAGATGCTTCAAGCAGCCATGACACTAGTTATAGGGGCCTGCAGAGCTGTGGCAGGGGCAATGCTGTCACTGCTATCACTCCACCTCCCTCCACCCAGGAGTGTCATGGCGCTTCCCATCGTGTCCATAAGAAGGATCACAGCATTTTTCCTTCCTCCTCATCACCCCCTTCTCTTTCTCTCTCCCTTTTTTCCCAAACTAAGGAAAGCAAAAGAGTCAAAGATTCTTCTTAACAACTAGAGGGAAACAAGAACTAACAAAGCACTGGATGTAACTTTTCTTACAACATGTAAGGTCTCTTGTGATATTATTGATAGGCAGAGAACGCACATGTGAGATCTGTGGGAATGTCCAAGCTCTCCACACACAGTACATTAATTACCTCTTTCTGGGTTTGTTTATATTTTGGAACCAACAGATCTCTGACTTTATCCTCTGTGACCACGAGCCAATTTAAGTCTTTCTTTCTTTAAATTGTGACTGTTGTGTACTTGTATTTCAACAACAAGAAAGCTGATTAATATATATATCCCTGGTCTCCTACTGTCTCTTCCTACCTGAAAAGTGGTCTCCTAAGTAGTTCTGTGACCGCTTCTCCATACTGTGGCTAAATTGGTAATACAAAAACAAAATGTGATTAAAAGCCTTTAACTGATCCAAACTACTCCCAGCATAAGATCTAAACTTGTAATAAATGTTTAAGAAATTACAAGAGGTATTTCCTCCATGCCTTTCCAGCTTGGTGTCTTCATATGTCGTACCCCACACTCCAGCCTCATATATTGTCTTATCTCATGGTCTCATAAAATACTATCCCCTCAATTATTTAGACCTTTTCTTTTTGTTTCTCTATATTTTGAAAGCTTTGACCAAAAAAACAGAGCACCTTACAAATACAAATATTACCCTATTCCCCCTCCTTACCTGACTAAGCCTTATTTATTCTTTTTAGATCTAACTCCTGTGTATCTTATCTAACTACTATGCTTAATTTTGGTTCAGGAAGCCTCCTTTGATCTACTCTGTCTTCTATGAGGCCCCTTCTCTGTGGTTCCATTGCTACTTCTATTGATTATCTACTGCTGTATCACAAACAGCAAAACCCAGAGAACATTACTACTACTTACAATGGGTTGGGAGCCTGTGCATAAACAGGAGGTCTGCTGATCTGAGGGTAGGGGCTCACTGTAGTTGGGCTCATCCATGCAGCCACTGTAAGCTAAGAGCTGACTGGAGAGTACTCCTGGCATGCACTTTCGTGTGTCTGGAGCAGAAGAGTGACCTGACTTTTTCATCTGATTTCACATTCTGCAGAAAGCTGTGGTCTTTACATATGTCAATGGCGGGATCCCATGAAAATACAGAACTGTTAATGGCCTTTTGAAGTCTAAGCTCAGAATCACATACTGTTTTATCTACCCCATACTACTGGTGAAAGTTCTTGTGGTTTAAATCTAAAATGTCCAGTTTTTTTCCCACAAACTCAGACATTGTAGGAGACTGAGAGTGGGCTCACTGATCTGGCTGAGAATATCACAAAGTAGCCTAACATTCAGGCTATGCACTGTATACTCCTAGTTGCTTTTAGACAAATCTACAAAGAGAAGCAGGAATAACATGCAGATGTGGAAGATATGTGGTTTCACCAGGAAAACATACCTGCAAAGTTGGAGAAAAATGAAATTCCTGGTTGCTGAAAAGATTAGTGTTAAAAAGGAGTTAAGTGTTTTGCATCAGGACAAAAGAAAGATGGTTTGAAGTTGACCCAAGAACTAGCTAAAACCCACTTTTCACAGACTAGGAGTATTCAAAATGAAATACTTTTCTCTGAGATAGCCCTAGAGAGTCCAGCTCTTTCAGAATGTTTCCTAGAGTCCAGCCATATGTACACTCAAAACCTCTGTAGCTGTAGTCCAAGGGGGTTCAGCTACTGCTTGAGAGGAAGGCAGGCATTAGCACCATTCATTCCCTGCAGTCATGCAGAATGCAAAAGTTATGGAATCAGGGAGGATTCCAATAAGATTTCTAATGAAGGCCTGGGAGGCCAGGGAAGGTGCCTCTGAGAAGGCAAACCATAAAGCTGTGAAAATGAAACCAAGGAAGTGGAGTAGGGAATCCCAGGAAGTTGGAGATGCCAAGAGTGTAGACAGTCTCTTGAGGAAAGCCCAACTCTTGAAGGAGCCAGTCCAAGTAAGTCACAGCATGTAGACAATCACTTTAGTCCTTTCTCCTCTGATTTGGCAGAGAGCAATTAAGATTTTTTTTTTCCTATTCCTGTAAGCCAGTAAATAGTTTGTACAATCATGCATATATTTTATATTGAATACTTTCTTCAAGTGAACTCTAACTAATACAGGTATATATCCAAGAGTAGAATTGCTGGGTCATCTAGTAACTTTACATTTAATATTTTCAGGAACTTCTAACATGTCCTTAAAGGTGCTGTACCACTTTACAATTCCAATGTGTGGTTTATGATTTCTCCGCATCCTTGTTCATTGTTATTCTTTTCTGTCATTTTGATTATTGATATCCCAGAGGGCACAAGTCATAGCTCACTGTGGCTTTGATTTGCATCCTAATAATAAAATATATATAAAATATTGGTTTAAATCTTTCATCCACTTTTAATTGAGTGAATATCTGGGTCTCCTGCTTAATTCTTGGCTTCAGTGCCATTGGAGCATGTGTGCCCCAAAACCTAAGGAGTGGATAGGGTGCTAAAAGTCTGTAAGTCTCTTCCTGAGTATAATCACTGCACACACAGCCTGTCTAAAGCTTGTGCCCTTGCTGTTAAAACAGGGGAATACCTGGATTTTTTTCCACTGTGTGCTTGATGTCCTTGCTTTTTCTATTCCAAAACCCCACATGCTCTGTGGTTATTTTATCTTTTCATGTGCTTAAGTCTAATCTTGAGCATATTGGAACAAAGTATATGATTATTTCTTTTGAGACAAGGTCTTGCTTTGTAGTTCAGGCTGGGCCTGAACTCACTATGTGCCTCAGACAAGCCTCGAACTCACAGCAATCCTCCTGCTTCTGCCTCGTGAGTGCTGGGATTACAGTCATTAATCATCACGGCTGGCAGCATATGATGTTTAATTGGCTTATTAGTGAGTTGCTTGAGCCCTGCATAATCAAAGGGGAAGAATAGGTAACTATGCATGTTAAATTGGTTACTTCAGCTATTTCATTATAAAGTACTTTGGCTTTATAATGGCCTCTGTGGAAACTGTAATCTTAGCTAATTTTCTAGTTCACAATTCCTCTGACTTAACTTTTAACTCATGGCTCTTTTTGCAGCTGTTACATCTATCTCTGGAGATTTTTTTAAAACTTCACTGATTATTATTTTTACTACTAGTTATTCTGTTTGATATTTTATAATAGTCACTTTTCATAGTTTTCTGTTCTGTCAAGATTACCTCTGTCTTGGGCCGGGGATTTAGCTCAGTGGTTCCAGCCCCTGTCTTGCAAGCTCAAGGACCTGGGTTTGATTCCCCAGTAACCACATACAATACTGGACATGGAGACTCACCCCAGCAGCAACCAGTACCAATACCACAGTGCCAGGCATGGTGGCTCATGCCTGTAATCCCAGCACTCAGGAGGCAGAGGCAGGAGGATTGCTCTGATGTGAGCTTGAGGCTGAGCTCAGGGCCAGCCTGCAAAAAACAAAAAACAAAAACAAAACAACTTCCATCGTTTCTTTTTCTTTACGTACACTAAATTGTTTTACATCTGTTAACACGGGGGTTTGGTTTCTGTGAGCTCTGTTCATGGAGGTTTGTCTTTTTGTATACCTAATTTTTACTGTATAATGTGTATTTTCCTTAAAAAATTACTTAGGAGACTTTTTAATGACTTAAAAAATAACTCAGCTCTCTGCAGGAAGTGTCCTCTACCCAGAACTAATGTTGACTTCCATACAGTGTCTAAGGTATTATCGTATGCCAACCCAGTAGTGTCTCTTTTGGGTTTTATTTTTTCTGTGTCTTGAACCCAGTGATCTATGCGATGGGCCACTTTAAAGACGACAGTGGCAAGTTTTTTTAAATAGTTTGTAGATATGACTTTTGTAGGAAAAAAAAATTTACTCGGAAGAAAATCAAAGACGCTTTCCTTTAGAGTCTCATAATAAAGGCAACGTGAAGGTTGTTTCTGGTTTTCCTTTGTCCTAATTGTTAACACTGTGTGGCATTGGCTTAATGGCCAAAGTGCCTCCCATTAGACTCTGCTTTCTGTGGATGCTTTAGATTATCATCTTTATCTGTCTCAACGGGGCTGTCAGAATTGAAGTTCCGGTTCACATGACAGATCAATAATTTCAGAAAGTGGCTGCACTGCTCCTCACCTTCCTCTCTTCTTAGATTTTCTGCTTCTCTTAGATTTTAGCCAGGAACTTAGTTGCACTCTTGTCTTTTTTATTCTCTTTAAGAAAAGATTGTGCTTTCTATGTTAACTAGCATTTTAATGGTTCTCTTGAAAGAGATATACAATTTATATTTTGAAAAATTCCATCTCTTTCTATAAAGATGATCTTCAGAGCTACCCAGATTGGATCCTGCAACTGGACAATGGAGAAAAGGTTACTGCCAGTCTCCAGGGGGAAACAGCTGATCGAAGTTGAAAAACAAAGTTATTGCATGTTGTTTGGGGATGCTCTGTGGCCATGTGCACATATCTCAGCTGAAATCACAATTGACAGAAAAATACCCAATAAAGGTACCAAAAATTCTGTAAGTGAAAGACTTTCAAGTTGTCAAATGTATGTATGATATCCTTGTGAGTTAAATTTAGCACTCAGAGCTCCAGTTTCTCTCTGTGATGTGTAAAAAGCTCATCTAGCCTGACAGTTCCCTGTTGGCTGCACCTCTGGGAAGTCAATTATTCTCTCCAAAGCCAATTTTAATTTATTCACCCTACATTACTCCTGAATTCCTATCTGGTGTTTCAAATAGAAGGTATGATATTGTGTTTAGGGTATAATGGTTTTCTGGTTAGCAATATAAAATCTGACCTTATATCACCAACTTGCCTAAGGATACAGATGCTTTGGTTCCATGTTGTTTTTCAATAGGAAAGAAGTACAAGATTGTTTATTATTCTCTACTGTGTATATTTTTTTATCTCCAGACCTGATGGTAACACTGGACTATCAAAAATGCTGAATGAATTAACCTGTCTGAGGTTGATTGCAAAGATGTCATTAATTCTTCACAGCATCTTTATACTTTTATGGTTTAATTTGATAGAAAAAAGTATTGCCTCTTCCCTATCCTTGAATCTGGGCCCTTGTTCAGACAGGTTTTGACTAAAAAAGAGATTGTTCCGTTATTCCAGTTTGGACACTAAATGTTTTGGAAACCCTTGCACCACCATGAGAATAGCCCTCTGTTAGCTTCCTGGACAGAGAGGAATTTTTGTGAGGCAAAATTAACTACATTATCACAACTACAGCATAAGGTATGTAATAGAAGTCAAGCAAGATTTGCTTAACCATCTCTGGTCAACCACCAAAGAGCCATGGATATGTAAAAGTGAGCCCAGCTGAGGGAGCAGAACCAACACAGAGCAGAAGAACCATACAACCTGCAACTTGTAAGCAGGAACAAAGGTAGGGTTTTTGTTTGTTTTTAACTGTTAAGTTTTTGAGTGATTTATTATAGAGCTGTGACCATGTGGCACAAAATCTTTGTAAGCTTGCCTGCAAGAGTTTTAGAGGAAAATACAGGAGATTGGGAATCAGAAATCCTCAGTTTCAGCTCACTTTCTTCCATAAGGTTGCTGATCTTGCACAAAATGCTTTCCTGTTACTATGCTTTACATTCAAGCTTTCTTTAAATTCTAATCTTACACAATATGTAAATCTCCAAAGTGCTTTATTTTATATTCCTGACGTCTAAAATGATAATGAAGAAAGCTGGTTTTTGTATACTTGAACATAGACTTATATCCCAAGGATTTGCTCTTACATAAGTATGAAAAAATTCTAGAAAGTTGAACTTATATCTTCTTATTCTAAGCCACCATAGACAGTGGATACTAAAGCAAGATCTTGTTGATAGCTTTTTCTAATTTGAGTTTTTTAAATTGTACTCTCAAAGTAGTCAAACAAACAAAATCTGTTGAAATAAACATCCTTACTAATCCAGAATTTATTAAACAATGTACTTTATCTTTCTTCTACAGAACATAAACAGAGGTTTAACAGTGAAGCTTATGGAACAAATGCCACTCAAAAAATGACATTCCAGTGTCCATCTGGTTTTTGCTGATCGTTCACATCACTGGAGTAGACATCCCTGTACCTCAACTGTTCTCAGTTTTGGAAAGTATAATAGATTCATATATGTAAATGGATTCAAATACATATACACATATGCATCCACACACATGTTTATACAAGGAGAGTCCATGTTACCAATGTATTATTAATTTTTAAGATATAGGGATTAGGGATTTATTTGAGGATATGATGAAAACTAGGCACTCAAGATTTAAGAAATCACATGCATACTTTTTCTTAAGTATTGTTGTTTTTAACAACTTATACTAAATTATTCTTATGTTTGAGGATTTTCTCACCTTATTAAACTGCATATCCTCATGATGAGCACTAGAAATCCCTTTCCACAGTTGTAGCTATAGCCCAGACACATGAGCTAGGATCAACCACTTAGCTGCATATGTGTAAGTGATCTATTTGGAAACAAATGGCATTCAGATGCACACATTGCAATAAAACAGAGGAAAGTCAATGGGACTCAGAGACAGAGGTGGGAAGAGGTTCTAATTGTGCTGCTGGCAGCTAGATGAGGGATAGTGAGTGGATCCAGAAGGTGAGTAACAGTCTTTCTTGGAGCCACTGTAACACTTTAGAGTTGTTCCTCATTGTGTAGCTTCCAAGCCCGATTGTCAGACCTTTTCAGTGAAATGCAGTGAACTCTCTTCAACAACTGTTTAATCTCTCTCTGCAGTACAAAACTCTGATAGACACATCAAAAGCTGATTTTTACTACAATTGCAGAATAGTTTTTGATAAGACTTTCTATAGGCCATGCGTGATTTAACTCTTAGGATATATATATATTCAAGTGAGAGGTAAACATGTAATGGAGAACATAGGCACACAGGGCTTTTGATACTGAGGACTTAACACTGAGTAGAGTATGAGAATCCAATCTTCTGGCTTCTCTGTGCCACAGTGAGTGAAAACGACTTATTTGAGATGTATGAAAGTTACAGTAGTGTACAGAGTAAGAAAATCTCTATCTTATTATAATTTTGAAAAGAGCACCATAAACTGTGTGATATTTGATCTTGTTTTTGTGAAACCAGTGCATAATGTCTAGTCTGACAGAAGCAGTCACAATTCATAGTGAGTTCCCACAGTGCCTTTCAGAAAGTTGTGATCTCATTTTCCTCTTTGTGTGCTTCATCCTTGAAAACGGTTGTTCACAAATGTACGAATCACCCAGCAGTGATGACATGAAAAGCACATTTGTGAGGCAAGGAATATTTTTCCTGGAAAATTAGGTCTTATAAAAATCTAGCAAAGAGGCATGATAAAATTTTTCTTTGAGTGGAATATCTGATTCCAATCCCATTGTAGCCTCAAATTTTACAAATAAGCAACCATTCGTCTCTCTGCGATTAACAGTGCTGCACATGTAATTAGAACAATATCATGAGCAAAGCATTTTTCTACTTCCTGTACCATTTTTGCTAAAAACCCACTTTATGTGATTAAATTATTTTACAAAATAATCCAAGCCTAAGTTTAAATAAACAAGATTACTTACGTTAGTTCTCATGAACAGTAAATCCCTGTCCTGGGGGAAGAGTGGAGGCTACCTCATGCTAGACCCAGGGAATTAGCTGGGGGACGACAACAGTGACGGTTTCCCAAACTTGCCTTTGTGCTGAATGGTACTTAGAAGCAACATTCAGGGCCAGGGATTTGGCTCAGTGGTGCCTGTCTTGCAAGTGCAGGGACCTGGGTTCAACCCCCTGGTTAACCACATACAATACTGGGTGTGGAGACTCATGCTCAGCAGCAATCATTATCACATACCACAGTCCCAGGTGTGGTGGCTCATGCCTATAATTCCAGCACTCAGGAGGCAGAGGCAGGAGGATTGCTGTGATGTGAGTTTGAGGCTGAGGTCAGGGGCAGCCTGAACTACAAAGTGAGACCCTGTCTCAAAAAAATAAAATAATAAAATAAAATCTACCAGTCCAGTCATTTTGTTTGTCTCAAAAGAAAAAAAAAAAGCAACATTCACATTTTTTATCAAAAGTTGTAAAGTCACTCAGAAAAGAAGACTTCCAGAACTTCTCCAGAGAGTATAAACAACAATGAAAGAGGTGTATTTAAAGTGAGAAGGAGCATTTCAAGGGGATTTGGTGGCATCTTTAAAAACTTAAACATTCACCATGCCTTTTGATCACCCTGATTTTACCCCAGGAAATGCTGTATCTGTGAAGATTCTTGTGGGTCAAAATGGTGTCTAATCACCCTTTTGAGTGTCTACTCTGACCTAAGCACTTGAATCCTTCTTTAATTTCAGGAATTTCCTTAAAATGAGCTGAGAGCTGTCAAGCTGGCAGATGTTGTAAAAGTCAGTGATGCCAGGATGGGACAGCAACCTAAACACATCATGAAGGGAAAAGAAGTTAAAAAACATAGTGAGAAAATCAGCAAATGTTCCCCAAAACACATATTCAATATTGAAGAAACAGATATTTATCCCTTAGAACTATTACCAAAATATACTATTTCATTGATTTTTTTCAAGATAACTTGTAATGTGAACTGCTCAATATAAATTTTAAAAATTTAAAGATTATCCAGGCAGTCTTTTGGACTGCAAGATTTCAGTAAAGTCCCCAGGCTTATGAACCTTAATAAATTAATTTACATATGCTGCCACCACCCTTGATGCCACCACTAGCTAATCCTCCTCTCCAAGTTGGCTCACTTTCAGGGACACTCTCACCTCTGCTAGAGGAAAGTCCTCACTGTCACCAGCCATCCTTTCAGCCCAGAATTCTAGACTGGAGCTATACTTTCTATACCTGGTATGAAGGAATTTTACATTATTATGTCATATTTTCTACCCCAACAGATGCGGTAAAATAAAGTCATATAGATTTTTAATTCCAAGTATGAGTCAGTTGCTCTGTAAATTCTGTGTAACACACAAGTAATGTAATAATAAGCTTTAAATATTTACAATCATGGATGTAGGGGTTGGCTCACAAAGCCCGGGATTAGCTAGGAGGCTCTTCTGTAGGAGGTGAGATAGCTACTTTATGAGTTAAATTCCTCTCTTATTGTTTTGCATTTTTCCTAAAATGCAGGAAGAAAGATCACTATGCAGCATTACGTCCTGAAGAAAAACCATAAAAGAGAAAGAATCAAACTAAATTGCCCCAGTTCAAGTAAGGCCTCAGTCTACCTAACATCTCCTAATATGTTGCTGGTCCAAGTAAACCATATCCCCAAACTCAAGAAGGCCAGGGTGTCTACTTCACTCACCATGGAAAAGAGAATGAAATTAATACTTACTAAAATTAATCCACACCCTCAGACCCCAGATATCTCTTTAAAGCTGAGCATGTTTCAAAATAATCCCCAAACAGCCCTTCTCCCAGGCCTTGCTGGCTCCTTGTCAAGATACCAGTCTCTGGGACATCACCACAAGTGGGTGTTGGCCTGCTGTGAACAAGACACGTGGTGGGAGGCAGCAGATGCTGAAGCCTTGGAACTCTCAGGACAAGTGCTCTGAATCAGAAACAAAGCATTCCATGGGCTATGTCAAAACTTTAAAAATAAACCTTTGCTCCCTGCACAGCTAATTACCTGGCTGAAGACATTCAAAATGCCTCACTTAAGATGGTTAAGTAGTAACTCGGGAGCAGTGACCATTAGGTTTTTCCACTCCATCTGTGCCGTGCCTCAGAAGCTTCTGTTTCCCTTGTTGTCCTGGATCCTTGTTCCCATAGGAACTGCTTTCCTTGGGCCAGTCTAAATTGTCAGCACCAACTTCTCAGGCTTGTGAATAAATGGCCACCAAATGTAACATATCTGCACATAGATGCTGAGTTTGGATGATGTCTTTGCAGTGAACATTTCTCTATTCACTGTATTATTTTGATGTCTTCCCAGGATAGAGAGGTGAACCAGTGCCACAGTATCTACTTTTCATTTCAAAGTTGAACCAAAAGGCACCAAAGGGTAGGATATCCTATTGTGCTCACTCACTTGAACTCTTAGAAATCATGGGGTTTTTTTCAGAAACAATGGAATGAAGTAATAATTTTGTTAATTCAAACCTGATCTGGGGCAGGAGGGAAGTTACACAAATCACCTAATGCCCTGTAGTAGATTTAGAATCAATCTTCATGAAACATTTAGGAAGTAGGTATCAGCCAGAAGTGTACTGATGTAACATACATGCAATCCCAGCTCTTTAATTCCTTTATGACTGTGTAGCCCAGACATAACTAGATCACCTGACAGCCAATCATGGTACATGGTCTTATTTCAAAGAAATAAATCCTTCATCAAACAAACATAATAAATTGAAATTTTCCAAGAAAGATCAAAGAGTTGTCAAAGGTAGGGACAATTAAAAAAAAAATAACATGAAGGCTCCTCCTCCCTTTCAAAAGTAGCTATTTAATCAAATTGAATCTTTTCAACTTTTCCCATTTGTTTGTCCAAAAATCATATAGAAAATTCTGAGACCTGAAGAGAAAAACAAGAGATGCCCTGAAAAGTACAGAGTTGATGATTGTATTTCAGGATGCTGTGAGCAGAGCCATATTCATTTCCGTTCACTCCCACCCTCAGGGGGCACATGGCTCCCTTGTCCCAGCACCATGTTCAAAATTGGGCTATGTTGTTCAGGAAATGCAACTGAGGCTAAAGTATCTGACTCATACTTCATTCTGAGTATCTGACTGAGCTAAAGTATCTGAGCTAAAGTACCTGATTCAAATCACTTAAATAGCTCTTTGAAGTTGGACCAGAAAAATTGTACAAATTTATAAACCAGGTGTATATCCTCACTTCAAAGTGTTATTGTCAAGATTAAATAATGCAATTAAAAAGAACTGTGTGAGGTACTCCAGGAACTCATGCCAATTCTGAAAAACAGATGGAAAAGACTTCAATTGCCTGGAAATGGCGTACACAGACCATTTTTTAAAAAAATGTTTTTTCATTCAAGAGATGCAAATGAAAAACAACACTGAGATTTCATCTCACTCCACAAAGAATGGCTGCTATCTCAGAATTAGCCAACAACAAATGTTGGTGAGGCTGTGGAGATAAAGGAACCCTTCTCCTCTGTTGGTGGGAGTGTAGACTCATACAGCCTCTGTGGAGATCAGTGTGGAGATTCCTCAAAAAGCTAGGATTGGAGGTCCCGTTTGACCTGGCCAATCCTCTGGTAGATATATACACACAAGAATTGAAAGATTCATATCAGAGCAACATATGTGCACCCATGTTTATAGCAGCTCAACTGGTGATAGCTACACCTTGGAAACAAGTAAAATGTTCATCAACTGGGGACTGGATAAAGGGGATGTGGTCCTTTTATAAAATGGAGCATTACTCTTCCATAAAAAATAAGACTGAGGCATTCATACTCAAATGGATATACCTTCAGGACATCCTCATAAATGAAATGAATAGGTCACAGATGTGTAAACATCATCTTTTCTCTGGTATGATAAAATTAAGATGTAAATAAATTCTAGTATATACAGTAGATATTGTGAAATACAAAATATTTAAAAAGAAATGGGGTGCAGGGGTAAGCAAAGAGTGAAAAATAATGTGATGGTAATAAAAAAGGAAAATCTTATGTATATAGGGGGCAGAAGGTTGTAGGATGGGTAGGGGAATGGAAAAAATGAGAATCAAATCTTGTCATATCATATACTGGTACAAATTTTCAATGCTGAAAGTGACTATGATTTGTGTATATAATGTACCAATAAAGATTTTAATTTAAAAAACTGTTTTTTTTTCATTTATATGTGTCCCTTAAATATATAGTAAAGTTTCCTAAAAGCTGTGGATTAAATTTTTGTGTCTTCCCCTTCCCAAAGTCATCTATCAAAGTTTTATTCTTCAGCATAATGGAATCTGAACTAAAACACTGGGAGGCAGTTAGAACATGAGAGGGCAGTCCACATGATAGGACTAAAGCCCTTACAAAAGGGGACACAAGAACAATGACTTTTCTCTTGGCCATGTGAGGGTACAAGAAGGTGCCACCCATATGCTAAACACCAAATCCAGGGTCATCTTTATCATGGACTTCCATATAAGCAATAAGTGCTTCTACTTTCAGCCTATTTTTCAGTTAAAGACTCTGGTATTTTTTATTATAGCAGCTTGAGTTGACTAAGATACTTAATCATGCAATGCCAGTCCACTGAGGTATTTGGGAAACAGCATAATTTCTACAAGCAGGACATTAGGTAAGCAGTGGAGATTTCTTTGTCATGTACAATGAGGACAAATTAGTTCATGGAGGGGAAGTTAAACCGCCCTAGATCATCAGTTCCCTGAAAAGAGTGACAAATCCCAAGGAACCAAGTCTGTGCTCTCTGAGACTTACATACCCTCGGTCCCATTCGTCGGCTTGTCATACTGATAGCTTTTCATAAACTTAATTGAGCAGCAGCATTTCGTCTATACTCGCATTTATTGACTTTCTAAGCAGTGTTTGAAATGTCTGGTCCCCTGAGAGCCCACACCGAGCTACTGGAGAACAAATTAGATCATCATTCATCCAACTGTCAAATCCAAGAGGACGGCTCAGGACCGCAGTGCAGATCTGTTCATTGTGTGACATCCACCCAGGAGGTAAGCAGAGGGTGAAATTAGGACTAGAGTCATGACACCAGGCTACAGCATGGGAAAAGGATGTTTTCTTTTTAACTCAACTACCCAGAGAAAACATTTTATGTACTGTATTTTATTCTGCGGTGTTTTATAATTCCCAAAAAGGTTTGCTAGGTGCTGGCATCAGTCCTAGAATGTTTCATAAAGCTTCTATTTATTGATCTGAGAGAATTAGAGACAGAACATCACCAAAACTTTTTTGAGGAAACATGATATGATTTGGACAAGATAAGTAATTGCCTTTAAGAATTTTCACAGGAACTGTTGCCCACCCAAGAGAACAAAGGCGTAGGTGCTATGCACAGTCCAAACTCACACACTGAGTAGCAGGCCTCATAAAAAGAAGAAAACAGATTGATTTTCACAGGAGATTCAGTCTCGAAGGTTGACAAGAATTGGTGGTTTTGTTTCATTCTCTGAAGAGGCATCTCGACTTCTTGTTATTAGACACTTCCTTTAGTAAGATACCTTTACCAAGACTTTAGTTTGCTCTGTGCTTGATCTTTCATGGAACAGTTATAAACATTTAACTGTTAGTGTCTCCTAAAAATGACAACAATAATGAAAATAACAGCAATGGTATTCTGAGATCATGTTAAATGCCTCCTCATCATTCTTATCAATCTGTTTGGAATTCTAAGTAATCAGTGATTTTTAAACCAGGATCTACAGAGCTCTAGGTCCTGGGGTAATACAGAATGAAGGGGAAGCAGCTGAGCTACATGGGAGAGGACAGTCCACATGATGGGCTCAGAAAAACGAGCATCTTTGCTTTGATATGAAAAGCTTTAATTTTACATAAAATAACAAAGATTTTTAAAACATACATTTCTTTGAACATAGAATTCTTCTGTTTAGACAGTCTGTATTACTAATGTGGTCCTACAATTAGAGATCCTCAAATATTTAGAACTGAGATTGTTTTTTTGGAAAGAGAACTGACACATTTGAGAGAATGAAAGTGTTTTAGCTTGTAGTCTATTTTTCAGCCCATGGAGATGATAGAATTTGTATCATATTTCAGATCTGAACCTGGAGTTTGGAAATACCCTAAGACATTGAAATATCAATATTGATAACATTTAAAAGTCAAATACCTCCAATTCTTCAAAAGAACCTGGAACACACAATTACAAAATACTATACAAGCATCTCCTTGTATGGACACACACTGGGCAGGGTGATTAAAAAACTTCTTGTAATGTTATATAATTCAGTTTTGTCTGGTGTCAAAAGAATGTGGTAAGTGTTCATTAGTTACATAACTCATTACACTAACTCTACAATTCTGGATTTACATTTTATTTCTGATGTAGAAAAACTGTTTCAATTCAGAATTATAAACCTAGCAAAGTAAATTGCATTGACATCAAATCTAAATCTCCAGTCTTTTTTTCAATCTTTTTCTCCTTTCTGGGACTCATAAATTTATCAATCCTTAGAAACAGATTGAAATAAAAAGAAATAGAAATTGTAGTCTACTTTTGAATTGTTGTTAAGAACTGCATGCAGAGCCAGGGATTTAGCCCACTGGTTCTGGCACCTGTCTTGCAAGTGCAAGGGCCTGGGTTCAATCCCCTGGAAATCACATATAATACTGGGTGTGGAGACTCACGCCCAACAGCAATCAGTACCACACACCACAGTGCCAGGCGTGGTGGCTCATGCCTGTAATCCCAGCACTCAGGAGGCAGAGGCAGGAGGATTGCTGTGATGTGAGTTTGAGGCTGAGGTCAGGGCCAGCCTGAACTACAAAGTGAGACCCTGTCTCAAAACAAACAAACAAACAAAGAGCTGCATGCAGAGGATTATACCTCCCAAGGATGGCCAGAATATTTCATTTCAGGTGACCTTACAGTGTGATGGTGACACTCTTCCCATCAAAAAGTGGGGCCCGAGCCTCTCTTTTTGTGACTGCCTTGGCCAATAGAGTACAGAGGAGGACTATGAGGCTTTCAAAACCAGATTATAAAAATGCTATTTATGTCTGCCTTGTTTTTTTTCTGCTAGCTGCTATGCTTCAAGGGAGTCCAGGACATTCCAAGTGCCCACTGGGAGGTGTCCCCATGGACAACACAGTTGAGATCCCGGTCAGTGACCACCATCCACCATCAGACATTCACTTTCAGAAGCCCTTGATGACTCCAGCCTCAGCTAGTCTGACTGCACCATATAGAGAAGGAAAAACACCATTTTTTTCTGCAAATCATAGGTTCACTGACTGAGGTCCCTAGAGCAAAGGGCACATTCCAAAAAGAAAAACATACACATTGATTTCATGTAAGTTTTACACAACATAGAAACCTTTATTAACAAATGAAGATTGGAGGAAGTGGTAACATTTGGGAGTTTTTTTTTTTTTCTGATGAAGAATGGAAAGTTGTGGTGAAATATCACAAGGCAAAAAGAAGACTCTAACCTCTGAGGGTCATCAACTGCGGGAAACTTGGCCAGATTTGTTTGTCCAGATTCTTTTCAGCATCTTCTGTCTTGGAAATAACAATGCTCTTTTCCTCTAGCTACCAGGAGGAGGACTGCTCTCACATGAGGGTCTTGCGACCTACTTCAGAAGAGGGCAGAGGTATGTGAGAGACCAGCCTTCCAAAACATGCAGCTTCTCACAGTCTTTTTGCTGTAACTGTTCCACACGCTAGCGTGTGGTGTTTTGGGGCAGCAGGTCCTGAATTCCATCAAGTCTTGTGAGAAGCCAATCAACTCTCAGAACCAAAATAATAAGGAAATGCTAATGGTCTTTTGGAGCCAGTAGTTTTGGAGTAATTTACTCTGCAGTAGCTCATTAAATGGGGCAGAGGACACTGAGACCCTGAGTGGTCAACTAAATTTTCTTCCCTGAAACATACTCATCAATAGAAATAGATGTTATTCATTTTAGTCTATCAAGTAATAGCATTCCTTTCCTAAGAAGGCTGTGAAACTTAATTTTAAAATGAAATACATTATTCTAGTGTCAAAACTAGTTCCTCTTTCCAACTGTCTTACAGCTATAGCGACAACAATTTTCTAGCCACTTTGGGGTAACTTTTCATTAATTTCTCCACTTTCTTCAGAGCCAACCATTCGATCATCAAGGCATCCTGTTACTTTACATTCTCAAAGTCTTCTCAGTTCTCTCATGCCAACATTTCTCTAGTAGCACAACTACTCCCTGCACAACCCCAGTCTTATACTCTACCACCACTAGAAGTGGCCTTTTCAGAAATTACATTCATCATGTCATTCTAGTCTCTTTTCCCCTCTAAAATATTCTCACTTCTTAAACTACAGCTGTACACTGTTGTTGAGAGGTGTCTGTCAGGTTATGTAAATGAGCAAAGTAGGTCGTGAGTAAGATAATAGAAGCTATGGGCATAGGGAAAAATTAGATTGTGTAGTTCTCATCAAAAAGAAGACTTACTTGAGTTACAGTTGCTGTCATATGGAAATGCAAGCAAAGGACTTCTGGATTATCCAGAACAAAGTGATTTAAATTCACAATTCTGTGGACAGTCAATTTAATTAGATTCATTTAGATTATTCTTTTGCTTTGACCAGTCTCCTTTATGTGAGTTGGATTAACTGACCTTTCTAGTCTCTCACATATCTAAGACTAGCTGTGGCAAGTGGACAGACTTCTTTTTGGATAGACATTTCTACGCCCTATGTGACTGATCTCTCTTCATCTTAACAGTTTTGTCTGGACTTGCTCACATGGAATCTATGAAAAGTTTCAAGAAAATATAAGGAAAAGGCACAGGCATTCTTGACTCTGGACTCACAATTAGCACACTGAATTCTGTTGGTAAAAAAGTCACATGTTTATTCTGGATTCAAGGAATGAAAATATAGAATATATATTTAAGAGGAAGAATTATAGTGTAACAGTGCAAGTGGATTTGGTTACAGAAAGGAGAGTGTTTGAAGCCATTTTTACAAGTAGTTTACCAAATAATGTTAGCCTGACTCTTGAGAATTTTTTAAAGAACCAAACATGTTCATCCTCCTCCTTTTGAAGAATTGCTTCTTCCTCCTCTGAGTTATGTCACTAGAATAGGATTTTTGATATTCTTTCATAATTAAAATAATGGGATAGAATTTGGGTTCTCATCTCAAATGTCAATCCATTTCCACCATCTTTCCCCACAATTCCCCCAACAATGATTTCCAAGCCTCTCCCTAGATGAGCATACACCCCAAGCTATTTTTAGACCTCTAAACTTCAGGGGACTTATCATTAGAACTGATGATATAGAGTTACTTTGCTCCTTTTGTCTTAGGTTCAAAGCCTAGCCCTGCCATAGCTCATAGGTTCACCTATGTGAAACAGTTGGCCTAGCATAGGAAAAAACACAGCTAAAACTTAGAGAAAATAGAGGAAAGACCAAGAAAATCTAGCTTTGAGGTCTCTCATTTATCTACTTCCTCTAGCTTGGTTATATTGGCAACATCTGCCAGTTTGTCTTCTGCCAGTTCCAATTGAATTTCTCTTATTTGTAAGCAGAGAGCTCCACCAAATACATTGGATATATTCTTAAGAATTCAACACATTGCTAGGTTCAAAAAGGTTATTTAATACATATACGTTAATTTCAAATATAAAATAACAATGGAATAACTAAGACGCAAGTGAAAGACAAAAAACAAAACAAAACAAAACAAAACAAAAAAAACAGTGCCAGTGATAGCATAGCTGTAAAGCCACTGGCACTCTCTTTTCACAGTGAAGATAAAAAAAAAAATAACAATAACACAATATTTTGGAAACTTCTTTCATAGTACTCAATAAAGTCATACATGTATGTATAGCCTAGCAACAACAATTCCAAATCTAAGAAGACACACAATTGAAATAAGAAACTAATTCAAGTATCTCAAGACTAGATACAACTCCATCAACATGATAGATGAATGAACTGTAGTCTATCCATAGTATGAAATAAACAGTTTCCCATTGGTTTCCGTAGGTTCTAGCATTAGACTGAAAAAAATTCCCTCTTGCATTGAAAATATACAAATATTTTCCTTCATCATTTCCCCCTCACACAATACAGTGTAATAACTATTCACACAGCATTCACACTGTATTAGGCCTTGTAAGCAATCTGGAGATAATTTCAAGTATATGTGAAAATATGCCTAGGTTATATGCAAATCCCACACCCCATTTAACCCACTCCCTTGGATGAAAAAGGATGATCATGATCAGAATGGGGAAACTAAAATGTAGCAAATGTGAGCATATCTCAAAAACATATGATTGAGTAAAAGAAGTCAAATGCAAATAGGATGTAGGGTCTGACCTTATTCACCATGCACAGATTAGGAGCAACTAATCTTTACTGCTGGAAGGTAGAGTCATCATGAGCCTTGTGGACACACTACTTCTGCAGGGAAGACAGAGACTTTCTTTGCTGGCCAAAGAATGCGTAAGGTTATATGATATGCACACTTTCATATATGTGTGTCAAACTTCAGGAAGTTGAAGAAATGGCTTTGTGGCTGGTTGGACAACTGCACACCACCAGGTTCTTCATCTTGCTCTGTGTGTGGTCACTGATGAAGACTGATCAGCACACAGAGAAGAGCCGAGTACTGTGATAAGCACAGTCGTCCCCATAAAAGAGCAAAGTCATCAAGAGAAAACACTGCTGTGTTGAAGGGAAAACAAGTTCTCCGACTTTCTCCATCTGTCACACCATATGCAGCAGCATCGATCAACATGCAGTTTGGCGCATGCAGTTGAGGACATTTCTTTCACATGGGAGAATAACTTGTCTCAATTAGATTGGAGGAGTAAAGTATTTTTGGTATACTGAGTGAAGTCATTATTTAGGCCCCATCAACTAGACAGAGCTGGGTTATAGAATTACCAAAACCCAGAACTGCATATCAAAAATCTTAATTTCACCAATCACTTCAAAGCCATCTATCTTTCCACATTTATTTTTTCACCATTTTTCTGTGTTTATTCTTCATTTTGATCTTGATTCCATGAGTCATTCTGCTTCCAGCAATTATATAAGCACCTTCTAAGTGTGGTAATTTCCCTAGCCTATCCACAGGGACCTATCAATTCCAATTAGTTTATAATCATTAACTTTATGCCTTTGATCTTCAAACTCATTTGCCCAGTGAAAAGCTCACCCTCACTATTCCAATTGTTTTAATTTTGATATTTACTCTTTTGAAAATCAATGGTGAAAAGCCACCATCATTTTACTGCAAAATGATGCTATCCAAACAGCATCAGGCTTCCTTCCTTCCTTGTTAATTCTATTTTGAGTCTATAGTCAGTTCTCTCTCCAATTCCTGTCAGCAACAATTCCAAATTTCCACACATTCACTCATGTCAGCTACCTCCGCCTTGCTTCCTACTTGGTGAGAAAATCCACCTGGACAGATCTCTCTCCTGCTGGGTGTGTTTCATGGGTTTGCAATTTGAGCAGCCATACGAGGTCCCAGGCTTTGGAGAGACTCTATTCGACTTAGTGCTCTGCTGTTTCCACCCTGAAATTATTTTTTTTTCAATTTAATCTTTATTGGTACATTATGAATACACATCATCATTGCATTCACCATTGAGAGTTTGTACCAGAATATGACATGACTTGATTCTCATTTTTCCCCTCCCCCGCCCCGCAATCCCCCATCCATATATACATAAGCTTTGTTTCCTTTTTTCATTACTGCCACATTCTTTTCCCCTCATTATTTACCCCTACACCTTCTTTCCTTTTAAATATTTTCTATTTCACAGTATCAACTATACATACTACAACTTATCTACTACAATTTTTAATAGCACCATGCTTCCAAGATCAGGGTGAATTGTTGTACTACAGTTGGGCCCGAGGGCCTCCTACTTGCACAAGCCAGTTGCTCTTGAATCGTTTTCCACACTCCATCACATCTATAGACTCAGGGAGTCCATGATTTTAATCCTGAGCAATCTTTACAACAGAACTCTTTCCTTCAGTCCCTCAGCCTTTCCTGCTGGTTCCCAGGCAAATGGCCCTGTCTCTCTTCTCATCTCCCATTTACTCTCTAACATTTTCCAGTTTAGCTTCTGCTCCCATTAGGCCAAAGAAAATGCTTATCCTACACACCAGTGGATTTGTTACCTAACTGGTAATGTTTTCATTCTAAGGTGTGCTGTTTTCCATGCTAGCTCCCCTGTGGATTGCCTTCTTTTTCCATTGGTCCCTTGGTCTCCTTTTCATCTCTGTGAGTGTCCTTTTCATGTTTTTTCTTTAACTAGATTATTGAAGTTTCTTCAATCCTTAAATTCCAACACTGTTTAGAACTCTTTGATTGTTTCTTATTCTCACTCTTCATATTTCCACTGGACTTTTCTTAAAATTGAGCTGTCACATACATGTCAAAAATTCTCAAGTCTTGTTTCTTAATTTGCCTTGTTTCTTGGGATTCAGACCTCTATGCAAATATGTATTAAATATCTCTCTGCTTGGATATCCACAGGCTCCTTGACCTCCTCAAACATGTTTATAAATAAACTCAATCTTTTTCCAAACTCACTTAAGTGAATGAGGCCTTTGTTTATCCTCCCAGCTACTGTACATAGTAACCAGGACTCATGACAAGTTTCAGGACTTCCTCTTGCCCATCCACAATGAATCTCTAAGTCCTTTCCCCTTCTCTCCCAAGGACTCTATGTCTATATATATTTCCACCCTCTCCCCCATATCACTATTAGTAAAGACATTTCTTATACCAAGCAGTCCATCCAAAGTACTTGTAAAATGTGCTTTCAGAAGCACCTGTTGCTCCTCCATCTGCTTTGGAAATAAAAATCAAAGTACTGCCATAATTTTTATCTCTTATTGATCTAATCAGAACATGTCATACCATTTTACAGTCCCATCTTTAGATACATATTGTTTTCTCTCTACCACAATTACTCTCATTCATCACCCTCATCTCTCAGACTAAATAATGTTTTGTAGCCCTGGGAAAGATTTTCCCAAGAGTTCAGCCTTCCCAAAAGTCTTCCTTGATGACTTAATATAATTTCAATTGTCCTTTTTGCACCCAATGTGCATGTCTCTCTAATTGCATGCTTGGCATCATTTATTAATTTTATTTCCTTTATCCCCTGTGTAAGTACAAATTCTTGGTCAATCATACCATTTAGCCTTCAGAATTTAGTGCCTAGTAATGTGACAGCATAATGTAGGTATCCTGTTCATTTCTAACAAATAAAATAATAAGTCACTTCTGGAAATCTCATGTGATCCTGCACCTCTTCATTTCCTTGGCTCTTAAGAACATTCTATACAAGTATCAGCACAATATATTCAATGGGTTGGAAGTTACATGGGAAGAAATGAATCCTTTACACTTAATTGCCTGGTAGTCATTGACCCTTTTAATAATCTGATAAAATCTGAGTTTGGACCTCAAGAAATGCTCACACAAATGCAAAGGCATTGGATACAATTTCAGGAAATTCCTATATTCACAGGCTTTGCTTGCGATTTCAATCTGAGTTCTACTTTTCTTATGTGCACTTCTGAGCAGACATAACTCCCAAGAGGAAACTCCTTCTTTCTATCTGAATTGAAATAAACAGACTAGCTTGAGGGCATGAAAGCTTGATTAAATGTATTAGCATATAAAAAAGGAGGATGTGCAAAGCCCCAAGAAAATAGCTTAGCCCAGGAAACCCATAAAAATATAGCCTTATAGTGACAAAATTCAGCAGCACCCACCTGAGCACCTTTGAATCAAGCTACTGATAGACCTTGTGAGTGTAAGCCACAGAATGAGCATCCCATCACCAGGACAAGAGCTTCCCTAGGGAGAAACAGAAGTATCAGCCTCATCTACTCCTGGTTTCAATTCCTCCTGTTTATGTATATGACAGATATTTATTAAGCACCTATTGTCACTTACTCGTCAGAGTGGGAGAAACAAGGGTGGACGTCATAGACTTGAACTCAGCTCTCCTAGAGTTTGTCTAGTATTTTATTTGCTCACTCAATGATCTTCCAGTTCTAATACTACAGCAGCATTTACCAGAGAGCTGAAGTATTAGAGATCAAAATTTAGTTATTTTCTTCTCTTTCATATGAAGTTGGACTATTACACACTTCCTCCAAAATCAAAGAATCATGAATCAGATCTTTTTCTGTTAAATTTAAAAAAAATAAAAAAAGATGTCTCTCATTATGTAACTAGATGCCTGTTGGCACTGTTGTCTTAAGAAAGGGAGCATTTTGTAAAACAATGTCTTTTGAAAGGTTATTTTCTGATATTTTTTAAGGCTCCTGAATGTCCATGGGAGAAGATGAAAAGAGGCAGCGTCTGGGATTTTAAGGATGTACTTCACTTCCCTGTGCAAAGTTAATGTAACTGTGGGAAAGTTCTATTATCCAAGACCTTTGACCAGAAAGACACCAAACACTGAAGTGAAGCTGAGTGACAATGATTTAAACACCATCACAGCACTCTGCACCCAAAATATTGGATGGTTTTGATGGTGGGACCAGTCAGGCTTCGCCATAGAAACTCATGGAGACCCGCCTTCAGCTGACCCCCGGACTTTGGGTCACTTTGAATGAGAGCTCCTTGCACTGGGTTACCCCTTGTGGAAACTCAGGGCACAGAGAGGCTCCCTGCTGTGGGGACAGCACTGCTACCTGGGCCTAAAATGGAAGGAAGAACCTGTCACCTTATACCATCTTCCCAAATATTTCGATTATAGAAGTCCTGTGATCTCTGGGACAGTGACTGAGCTGTGCCTTTATATCAGGAGGGCAACCTGTACAAGAATGAGTGTGTTGGATTTGGCCCATGGGACATATGTTGCTCCTCCTGAGTGAGCATTCCATTCTAGGAAACAGCCTGCAGGCATCAGAGAGTGGTAGAGGTTCACTCCATCCTTACCATCACTTAGCTTCCAACCTCGCTGTATTCTGGGAGAAAGCTGACATGAATAGGTGCTCATGTATAATCTTCAGCTCTGTGCATCTCTTATGTTAACAGAATTGGCTAAAGGAAACCCACATTTGGGCTACATTTGATAACCAATAGTCAGGTTAGTACCAATGCCCCTTCTCTTTCAGTGGTTCTGAAAGAGTTCTCTGCCTCACTTCACTTAGACAGTCATAAATATTCAACCTAGTGCTCATATTGATGGCCAGTAACCATATATATTAGCCCACTATGATGAAGAAATATCTGAGGCTCGCCATTTATGCAGAAGGTCCTAGTTCTAGAGGCTTAAGAATTATAACAACTTTCTCATGAAATATCACTCAGAGGACTACCTTAGTCCCTTTAAGGACATGGCTTCAGTGACCTTGGACCTCCCCCTAAATCCTGCCTCTGAAACATCTTACCACCTGAATCACCTGCACAGAGGCCATATCCACAACGTGAAATCTCTCATGGGACAAACCCAAGCCATGGCACCACTGTCACAAGTATCCAGCCCTGAGCCTACTCTGGTAAAATTGCCACAGCCCATCAAATCATCCTCTAGGTCGTGTGGCCTGGAAAAGTAGGGTAATGCCTTTTGCATCTACCACCTCCAGTATTACTGTAGGTATCAGAACCGAGGGCTGTTTCATTCATTCGCCTGGCCTTGAAAAAAGAATTTAATTACATATCATTGCCAATTTGCAAGAGAGCAAGAACATTCTCTGGGCTGGAATCTGTTTTGTGCAGAGGGAAGTCTAGAGAAGAAGAAATGAATTTGTTAGTAGAATAAAGAACTGCTTTTTGCAGCTTACTTTTATTTCTCACTTTGTTGAGTATATCCAGTTTCTTTCCTCCATTCCTTCATTTATTCAGCAACTTTAGACTTGTACTATGTGCAGAACCATTCATAACAATGAATAAAATGTACATTCTTCTGTGGTTAGCAGATAATTAGCAAATAAAATTGTAAGTCAATAGTGTTCAAATGGCTCTAAGTGCTGTGATGGAAATGAAAGCAGAATAAAGATAGGAATGTTAGAAATGAGGGAAGGCTTGCCGTTTTTATATGACAGGGAAGAAGAATGGCTGGACTTTCTAAAACAGAAGGGAAAGGAAGTGAACTGAGAAGACTCAAGGGAAAGTCAAACCAAGCCCAAGAGAAAAGAGAGCACAGGCCAACCAGATGTGCTTGGCCAAAAATGCTAAGAAGAGGAAGTAGTATTGCCTGTGAGCTCAAGGAAGATAGAATAAGCCGGTGTGATTGCAAGGAGAGCAGGAGTGGAGGAGGTAAGTGACCCTGAGGACACAGCAGTGAGGAAGAGGGGATCATCATGGGGAGCCTTGCAGTTCTTGTTCAGTGTAGGGTGGGAAGGTGTATGGCAGTTTGAAAAGAAGGGTGACACCCCCTCCTTCACTAGGTAGCTGCTGTATGGAAGGTAAACTGTAGAGAGATATGGATAGACACAGAAGTCTGAGAAAATGCAGAGAGAACACACGAAGCTTTAGAGGAAGTTAGCATTGATGCAGGTAGAGAAAAGTGATAGATTCTAAATACACTATGAGGGACAGTTGGCAGGTTTGAGCAGGCTTCCCCACCATGCACTTCAACCACAATGTACTCCTCCTCCACAGACCCAGAGCAATGTGGTAGAACAACCACGGTCTGAAACATCTAACACTGCAAGCCAAAAGTGAACCTTTTCTCCCTTGAACTGTTGGTCCTAGTTATTTTGTAACAGCTGTGGAAATCTGACTCTGACAAGCACCACTAGAGAAAGCAGCACGTCTCAGCAGCTAACCGGCTAGAGTCTGGAGCCAGTTCTTGTCCTGGCTTTGGTACTTCCTAAGAATTTCTTCACAGACAAACTACCCACCTGTGCCTCCCTTCCTTCTTCTGTAACCAGGAATTATCATAAGAATTTCATGAGGTAAAAATATAAAGCGCTTAGAACAATGACTGCCACATATTGCACATACAAAGAATAGTTTTGTCATTGTTATCACTGTTATAATAGTTTCTTCTTCCCTTCATTCTTTGGTGCATGGTATCTTTGCCCTCAGAGAGGTGGACAGATTTGACCAGGAGCCAAGAAGGATCCCAGACAATAAGTTATCCAGATATGACCCAGTTCTTTGGAAGTTTTAAGTCATTAGAGAGACTCTGGAGTGACTCAATCTCCATCAAAGGGGAAAAAGACCAAATTCCTCCAAAAAGACACAATTTAAAGGTAATTAAGTTCTAGGAACTGCCATCATAAACAAGTAGTTTTCAGATCAATTGTTGGCTGAGTCTAGAGTCCTTCCAAATCCAGACTCCTTAATATCCTGGTAATAGTTTCAAATAATGTGTAGGTAAATGACTAAGGTTTCTCATCAACTCACAGGTGATATCTAAATTGATACCTAAATCGCCGATGTAGTCAAAGTGGAAAATAGATTAAGTATCAAATCACATTGCATCTAGTAAGTTTAAATAATTATCTTATAAAATGTTTATGTGGATCCTGAGTCATGTCAAAAAATGTACTTTTCCTGAGGATTTTGATGAAAATCAGGTTTAAAACAACCTATTATATGCATAAAATAAATGCAAACTTTGGACATTGTCCTGATGCACATTGTTAGGCACCAAAAGACTCATATCAGTGTCTT
>PVIR01002539.1:0-101155 GCA_004026965.1 Petromus typicus | reverse complement strand
CTGAGCGTCTACCATTCACTGATGTTGACTTGTTAGTCAGTTTTCTTTACTACAACTTTACTGGAGAACATTTTCAAGTATGTGTGCTGAATGTCCATTCCTTTATTTTAAACTCTTTCTATTTGCCTATAATCAAGCCATTAATTTTTACAGTGTTGGAAACTGGTTTCAAAAGACAAAGGGTGATAATAAAAAAAAATTAGATTCGTTGTGCAGCAAGTTGATAGAAATTTTACTAAATAAAAGTTTTATGGTTACATAGAACCTTTTATCGATTTGTATTCTTTTACGGTCTACAAATAACTAGACTTCTGTTCAGATACTATTCCATCTGTCAGATTTGTGAAACCTATTCTATGATATTTCAAACATAGGTGGTAGCTGATAATATTGCATTATGTCCTATTGCAAGTATACATGGCTGTTTCTTAAGAGATATTAGACTTGCTGATTTACACATGCAGTACTCATGATGGATGGATATATGGCAATTATATAGTCAGCTGGATTTTCCTTAGTATGTTTGTACTATTTGCATCCTTCATGTGAATATTCATGATATGTAAAACATTTAAAATATTAATAAGCATGTAAAATTGCCAGAAGCTGTGCTGTACATTTCATTAACATTTATAATCCTATTTTATACATTTTTAGGCTAAGACATCTTAATAAATTCAAGGATTTTCTTTAAGTTTCACAGCTAGAAAATGTGGGAGCTGGTGTTCATACAACAGTTTCCTTCCCTTCACTGCCTGGCTAGTGGTGAAAAGTATGATCATCTTCTGGAAAGACTGAAATCTTGATTCCTTACTTGAATCAGTCATGAAAATAACAGTGCGTTAAAGACAAGTAGGAGTGATTTGAAATGACAGCTTCACCCTTTTTTCATTTTCTGTTACATTTACTACATATTACAAATATCTAAAACGATTAATTATTTGAGTAAGTAACAAGAGAGCATGAGATGTAAAAGTAGTTAAGTTTGAGAAGAGAATGTAGAGAAAGAAACATTCACATCATGGAAGATGTTAAGGAACCTTTCAGTAATGCAGGAAATAGACGCTTTATGATTAGAAAAGACAGTGAAAAGGCAAAGACTCAACTGGAGGATGCAGAGATTGGCAGGGTGTGGACTGGAAGGCATTTGAAACCAGATTTAAGGATTTACAGTTGATAAAATCAGTTGGCAGCCTTTAAAAGAGAGACAACATCTGATGCACACATCTCACTAGTCATTCAAGCAGTGAGGAACAGATAGATGATAGGTGTCTTCCTGATGTGCGGAGGAAGAGAAGACTGAACTACTGATGCTGGAATAACCAGAGTGAACCTGAAGACCATTGTGCTCAGTGAGGAAAATCGATCTCAACGAAGGTTTCACATTTGTGGTACCATGAATGTAATGTCCTTGAGACATGAAACTATGAGTCATTGCCCAGAGACAGGAGGGGGGCAAGTGGATATGAATTCCAACAGGTAGCGTGATGAAATGGTCATGATGAGGTAATTCTGTCTTGAACGTGGTGGCAGCCACACAAATGTACACATAACATTACAGAAAACTACATGCTGACGTACACACATTTAGATTAGTTGAAGTTTTTAAGAATGATGACGTATTCATTTACTAAGCCTGCTATTATGCAATACCTGAGGTCGAACAGCTTAAATAACATAAATTGTTTTTCTCTATAGACCTGGAAGCTGAAACTCCAAACTCCAAGCGTCTTTATCTTGGATTCTTCCAAGACTTCTCTCCTTAGCTTGCAGATGATCTGATATTCTCACCCCGTGGTGTATTTGCCAGCTTTCCCATTGTTGGGACATAGCATGTGTCTACTACCTCTTAAAGAAGAAGTTAACTGCAGCGAGGATTTCAATCCATGCTTGTCTGGCTCTGCGGCAAGAACATCACAGTGGAGGGCCCTGAGGAACAGCTGGGAAGAAAGCAGGAGACAGGCTGGAGAGGATGGGGCCAGGACCCAGAGAGACACCAAGTCATGACCCAGGACCACTCAGACACACCCAGAGTTATTTGTAACTCCCAGACCAGTCAAGTTGACAATCAGCTGTCACAATAAGTGTGTACCATGTCCTCATCTCTTGTCCATATGACAACAGTAATTTTAGTTTAAGCAGCACACACGTGACCCCATTTTACCCTAATATTTCCTTAGGGTTCTGACTCCAAATGGAGCGATATTCTATGGCTCTCTTCATCAACAGATGAATGGGGAAGTGATAAGGTTGAGCTTCTAATAAGCAAAAAATGAATGGCTATTCTCAAATTAATGGTCAGGTACCAATGTCTGTTTCCTATCTTTGATGTTATACTGTAACCATGTAAGGTTTCACTGCTGAGGAAAGCTGAGTTAAGGGAATCTGCCCGTTTTGCAATTGCCTATAAGGGAAGAATAACTTCATAGAGCAGACTTAGGCTGTAATGAGGCGATAACAGCAAGAGTGATGAAGCAATGGTGACCTCGAGGAGCATTGGTAATGAACCATGTCTCAGAGTCAGTGTTTCGGAGTTGAAGCCATTGATATTAGTTGCATGCTGACCCACTCTTGTGTCGCATGGTCCTAAAGACACTGGGAATTGCCGTAAAGCAGCGTAGCCACACTTCGTGATTTTGTGCTGCACTGAGGCTTACACACGGTGCACAGGGAATCAAAGACATAATCTGCACAGTCCCCGAGGTGGGCCTCAGGGAGCTTCCAGGAGACTGAACTTACCACTCAGCGCCTCTCAGCTGTGTGACCATGTGCAGTTGTGTTCCATCATGGACGGATCTGTCCCATCTTGCTGGAACTTTGATTTCACATGTCCCCTTCAACCCACCTCTCTCTGTTTTACATTAAAAAGGAAATATTGAGTATTTTTAATTTTTTAATCTTTATTGGTACATTACAATATTGAGCATTTTTAAAACAAACTGTTATATCTCCATGCACAAATATTCTATCATCTGATATTGTGAAGTGATTTTGAAGAAATAGTTTTCTATTTATTTACATTACTATCTTCTCTTCTGTCCTCCCCTCCCTACTCTCCCCTCTCCTCTTCCCTTCTTTCTTTTTAGTATTGATTGACATGAGTATTTCATATGCTAAACATTTGAATAAATTACACCCCTATTTCATATTTTAATACAAATAACAATCACAGGTATTTTCTGCAGATGCTTTGAATGAAATGGTTGGTGAACTGCTACTGGAGTCTTAGGAGATGAAAAAGACAAACTCTATAACTTTATTATATTTTTAATATGTGAGTGGAGGAGAACTTCACCTAAGTTAGTTGACTGCAGCTCTCTTTAGACAGTTGACAGTCTGTTAGAATAATTTGAATTTGATTAGCGCTTCCTTATCACAGAGACATAATACTCAGCACCCACGATGTGAGTGAGAGGGAGGTTCAGTTTGGCTCACAGTTCAAGGGATGCAGTCCATAGGTAGCCATCTGCAGGTGGAGCCTCCCGGCAGCTGGGAAGTGCAGCAGGCGCCGCCAGCGTGGCAAGGGGGCCAGACAGAATGTCCGACGTCGCAGCTTAATGTCCACCCAGAAACTCACAGAGACATGCAGTGCTAATCTCCTCAGTGTTTTTTAAGCCAATAAAATGGTCACAATCAAGGTTAACTGGCATATATAATAATGTTATTATTAGTGAATATCACGTGTCAGATTTACCGAAATAAATATCAGAATTCTCTGTGCTCCTAGGTGAAATTTCCCTAGGAAAATTTGCTTACTTATTACTGCTTGCAGGATGCAAGACTCCATAGAAGAGTCCCAGGTAATAGTGAGAAAGCACAAGGGGGACGACTTTATTATGCTATGAATTTAAAAGATGGATGGTTGGCACGGGGTCCATGGATTCAAGCGGAAAGAAAAGTTGAGGCCTAACTGAGTGAGAAGCTACTAAGTTCTCATCCTGAAGACTAAGTGAACATATTTGTTCAGAGCTGCACATCCAAAGTTCTGTTCCCAATTCTGTGTCAGAAAATACCTTGGTGTGATCACTCCACGACTCAGCCATTAGCTGGAAATGAATCATTCCTTATCACAGATGAAAGTAATCATGAATTACTAATACCTGTTTAAAGATTTAAAGTTTCTTTGTCTTTTCAGCTTTTAATTTCTGACAGTATTACGATGAGAAAAAATTGATACGTAAAATTTTAAATTTTATATAATAATTTTGCTATAAATTTAATCTGGAGTGGGTGATCAAATTTTTCAGTGCAACTGTCTCAGTCACAAGGTAATTGCAACACATACATTAGATCCTGTGAAAACATTTAGAAATACAGCAGTGCGTTTCTTCCACTGTAAGCGCTCAAGCACTTATGGAGCGCCTGTGCTGCTTGGGGCAGACACTTGGTAAGAAAAGCCACGAGTGTCAGACTTCCTCACACGCCGACAGAGACACACAACAGCTCTTCTCTCCAATTTATAGAAGGAATTATGATTGTGGTTTTACTTGATTTAAATTATAGGCTCTTCTTCACTGTTCACTCTGAATTTTATTTCCAAATAGGGAGTGTAGTTTTATTTTTCTTAAATGTATTTGAACTTCATGCTTCTCATAACTAAACTGTACACATTTATATGCATGTATTCCTTTGTCTTTTTAGGGAAATTATCATTCACAAGTTAACAGTAACTTGTATCATTGCAACATATTAACCAGTAAAATTTTAAATTTTATATAATAATTTTGCTATAAATTTAATCTGGAGCGGGTGATCAAATTTTTCAGTGCAACTGTCTCAGTCACAAGGTAATTGCAACACATACATTAGATCCTGTAACAGGGCAATAAAGATGTTACTAAAACAAAGAAAATAAATGCAACACTGAGGCTAAGAGTTTGGACTAGTTTTCATTCCATTCTCATTCAGCTACATAACTTTTGGAATGTTTTCAAGTTTATCAGGATATGTGTGAACTTTAATTCAGTTGAACTGCATCCCTTTGTATTTTTAATTATATGTTTTTTCACTACCAAAGTTTACTTGACTTCTCATTAATTAAAGTTTTTAGAAATTTCACAGTTATGGAAACACTAGTATAACTCTGTTAGTGTCAAGAATATTTTTCCACTCTGGAAGTCAGATTTTGGTTTGGTGTTTCCAATTTCAAACTAGTAATCAAATGGAACTATAAAACAATTTATATAAAAATAATTAGGAGGGGAAGAGAAGGTTGTAGAGAGGATAGGGAAATGGGAAAAATAAAAATCAAGACATATCATGAACAGATACAAATTTCTTATGGTGAATGTAATCGTTATGTCTACCTAAAATGTTCCAATAAACTTAATCAATTAAAAATCAATTTATGTAAAAGAAAAAAGAATAATGAAGTCTTCTATATTAAAAGAAAAAAGAAACAGCCATTAAGCTAATTAACAAGAGCCAAATGTGTACAGTGGGGATCACCACAGTCGAAGGTGACACTGACTCTCTTAGAAGCTCTTAAATCTAATAAAGGTACATTTCCTGTACCCTCTGTATTATGTATCTCTCATACTCATGAAGACAGAGACTTTTATTTGTTTGTTTATTTCTGTACCCGGAGCATTCAGAATGGTGTTTAGCTGCAAATTATGACCAAGCAAAAATTCTTAGTTGAAATTCAGCAATAATATTGTCACTACCACTAAAAAACATTTTTAAGCTATTATCCTGTGTCATATTCTTTGTTTGATAAGTTAAATAGATGTCACTTTTTTCTCCAATAATATCCATAAAAAAGTGCACTTAGAAAATGAAGAAAGTCTAGGGCCTAAAGTTATACTTGTCTAATGTTAATCTCTTTTAAATGATACAGAATTTATCTCATATTCTGATGTTTCTGTTACTAGAATGTTTGTAGACATTTGTGACATGTATATATCCACCTTCAATTTTATATATATATTTATGTGTGTGTGTGTGTGCGTGTGTGTGTACAAAATTTATATTTTCTGAGACCTGGAATTTAACTCCGTAGTTCTGGCACCTCCCTGGCAAGCACAAGGTCCTAAGTTTGGTCTCCGGTAACCACATACCACAATGCTGGGCATGGTGGCTCACACCTGTGATCCCTGTGCTCAGGAGGCAGAAGCAGGAGGATTGCTGTGAGTTTGAGGTTGGTCTGGGTTACACAGTGAGTTTAGGGTCAGCCTGAATGACAAAGTGAGACTCTGTTTTAAAAAATATATATTTTTTTTATTCTCTTGTTATTTTAAATCTGCTTCATTAGCTTTTTTATATAACTTTTCAGAGAATACTTCATGCGGGTCAGGAGAACAGTAATTATACCCAATATTGTTTCCCAGTATGACTAATACGTTATAGTTGAATAATGGTTATGGATGGAATAAGTTAACGTTGAAGTTCTGAAAGATGAGTTCTTTTATAGGCATATAGTAAATTTCATACCGTGGCACTAAAAACCATGTACCACAGACCTTCATCAGGTCACCAGAGGTCTGGGGATCTGTGAGTTCTGGAGTCAGCTGCTAACACTGAAACCCTGGCTCCCACCTGAAGACAAGGTGAGACAGACATGTGTTTGAAATCTCCAGTCTGCTATGCATGGAAAACTTGAGAACACTGATTCCCACTTTACAGATGTGCAAGAAAGACCAGATGTTCCGCCACATGGGTTTTCTGTTGATTCATTGTTGCCTGTGGACATGCAGTCTTCAGGAAGCCCCAGATACTCCTCCCATAGTGGCCCTGCCTCCCTACCTAGCAGAGCTAGAAATGCCATAAACAAAAATAAATTAGTTCCTTAAGGAGTATTCGCTCTACGCTCAACAGCTGTGAGCAGGCTGCTATGCCACCGATCAAGTTCCAGTTCTCAACATTCCAGTTTATGTGGCTAAGAGTAGGGTCACCATGCAGGGCTGAGGCTGCTTCTCTGTTCTGAACTTGGAACCTTTGGAATGCCTCCTAACTTCTGGATATCTCAGTGTCACCATGTATAGAGTGAGGATCATTAATAGAACCCTCAAATACATTTGTTCTCAGAGGTAAACAGGTGAATCTCTCTAAAATGCTTTGAAAGTTCTTTGACCTATAGTGCATATGCAGCAACTCCCCAGTCAGTGTGGGCCCCAGGGACCCCTGAAATAAAATTGCAGAAGAGAATTTTAATTTGGAGTTTTATTTATCTTTTTTTCTGAGAATTCTAATTTTTATAAGCAAATAAACAGTAAGAATGACAAAATAATGAGGAACATTGCATAATTTTGACTTTAAGCAGTCACTCTGATTCATTCCCTTTTACACAGAGAGCTCTCTTTCCCTGATACACAGCCGCACAAGGAACTTAGAAATGCATAATGCAGTTTAAAAGCTGTGTCCCCAGCCCCAGTTCCTGTCACTTCTGCCTGTGGAAGGAAGATAGAAACCCTCACGCTTTATAGTAAGGGCTGGGACCTGGCCAGTCAGTGACTCTGGTGAATCTAGATCCTTTTCGCACCTTTTAGTAGTAAAACAAGTTCTTCCTTGGGCCCGGGTGACAGCAGATGTATCACCAGTACTTCCTCTGCCAGGTGCTGGCACTGAGCAGAGCCCCAGGGAGCCCGCACAGCAGTAAGGGAAGGGAGGGGATACGAGAGCAGGGCCAGCCTTTAAAATGGACTTTCATTCTGCTGAGGTCACCTAGAGTGGGGTGACCCTGCCCATAGACAGCTTTCTGTGTTGCAATGCCAAGGGAATAAGTTCTGTGTCGATTCCTAACACATGTCTATGCAAAACTGAGTCTTTGAATGCATTTCATAATATTGGACAGTTAAGGAAATCTGTGTTATGAGCTTATTCACTTTCATGTGATTGTCCCGAGACAGGATCCTTTTGGAGGCTCCCTGCTCCCCTTGACTGTCTACTCTGCAAGTCATCTATGGTTTTCCGAGTGATGCGATGAGGCATAATTACACCAGGAGTGTGGCACCCACGCTGGGAACCTAACTGTGCCATTTTTGCTTCCCAGCTGCCCTTCCGCCATCTGTGTGGTACAGGCCTCTCCTTTAACTCAGACCCTGGGTACTGAGTCAGGCATGAAACTCACAGAAACGGTTTCAGCAGAATGGATGCTGGTGCATACCGCAGGGTTCGTAAACTTCACAAGTCTTCTCCATGCAGAGTGCAACCACGGCAAGGGCCAAGGGACTGGTAGCTGTCCCCCCAGGGGAACACGCAGCAGCACACTTTACAGAAGAGCAATGATCCCTTGGCCAAAAACATGTATTTAGGAAACTACTGCTAATTGTTTATGGTTTAAAGGTAAAGCAAAGAGATGAGAATGGATTGTAAGTAAGTTGGAGAAAGAAATCATGGGGCTGGGGATTTAGCTCAGTGGGGGATTTAGCTCAGTGGTTCCAACACTTGCCTTGCAAGAGCAAGGGCCCAGGTTCAATCCCCAGTAACCACATACAACAATGCTGGGCATGGAGACTCATGCCCAGAAGCAGTCAGTACCACATACCACAGTGCCGGGTGTGGTGGCTCACGCCTATAAACCTAGCACTCAGGAGGTAGAGGCAGGAGGATTGCTGTGAGTTCAAGGCTGAGTTCAGGACCAGCCTGAAGTACAAAGTGAGACCGTGCTCAAAAAAGAAAAAAAAGAAATTTGGAAAAGTACTGGGCATGCATCAAAAGGAATTCTTTCTTTCTTTTTTTTTCTGAAAGATAGACAAACCACTTAAGAATTTTATCAGGAGAGAACTTACTGTCTTTTTTACCCTAACAATCACCCCCCCCATGGGAAAAGATAGAAAAAAGACTTTGAATGGAATAATTTCAGAAACAAAGAGCATTAATTTCCACTGTATGTGGCCATTGTTAAATACATTTTGGTGTGATGCCATGATTTTCAGAAATCTGAAATCTGAATCACTTAAACTGAGCACACTGGTAGATATATTAGATCTATGCTAAGCGACAAATAGATTCAATGTTTGTAAACCTGAAGTCACAGCAAGCACAAATCCGCAGGAGTGTGCTTCACTTTTTGTGGAGGATCAGCGCAGTCAAGACAATAGGAGGATAAACTTCTCACCACACACACAACTGTGGAGTTTCACAGTGATGAAAATAGCTGCCGAACTCATCTTTTCTCCTCTGTTATATGCTAATTAAAATATCTAGTTGAAGAAAGACACATTAATTTTGAAAGCCTTCTTCGGTATCTCTCTACTTCTGAAGAGAAAGAAGACAATTGAACAACAGTTTCTATTTTAAAAGTAGTTTTTGCTTCAATTCAGAGACTTTTCCTGAACAAGTTAATTTGAGCATGAGATTATTTAGCTAATAACAGGTAACTGCTATGAATCTCCTTTTCTACATTATCAAACTTAAAAGACAAAGAAGAACTGGAAATGCTTTGTTTGAAACAGAAACTATAGCTCATTATCAATGAAAAGATTATAGCTCCTGTCAAAAAATTGAAAGTTACTCAACGTGGTCTCTTCAAAAGTACAAATGCGAGCTGGCATTATTTAAATTAGTGGAGTCAAAGAAATCACACAGAGTTAGTTTTTAACTGTTGCCTTTCTACCCCTCAACTAGTATGAAGTTGAAAATAAATTTTCACTTCCTGGAAATATTCCCACCAATCTTCTTACATCCATTGATGAGAATTTTTTTGAAGTTGGTGCTTAATACTCTGTAGTATTTAATTTTCATGTGATTAAATATTCTTACATAGGTAATAGTTTTGAAATGTTCTATATGCCTATAATATCTATTGAGTCATACTTTTATTTAAAATTTAATTGCAGTTTCACACAATACTGTGAAAGCAGCAAATCCACGTAATATATTTTGAAATACGTTGTTAAATTTTGTGTTCACATTGTGCTAAGTGGTTCTAGTCAGTAATGTTATTTTTTTTTTTTAAGGTTTTTTGAGACAGGGTCTCGCTTTTATGGTTCAGGCTGGCCCTGAGCTCAGCCCCAAACTCCCATCGCAGCAATCCTCCTGCCTCTGCCTCTCGAGTGCTGGGATTACAGGTGTGAGCCACCATGCCTGGCACTGTGCTATGTGGTACTGGTTGCTGCTGGGTTGAGTCTCCACGCCCAGTATTGTATGTGGTTACCGGGGATCAAACCCAGGTCCTTGTGCTTGCAAGACAGGCTCCGGAACCACTGACCTATATCCCCAGCCCAGTAATGTTATTTTTTGATTTCTGATCTTTTACTTTGCAAAAGCAAAGATTGAAATAAGAGAATTACAGTGTACGCTGGACCTGCTTCCATCAGCAAAGTAGCAAAAAGGCTTGTATATCCTTTCATTAGTGATGCCTGGCTAAATGTACAGAGCTTAAATAGTGGCAATTGGGAAAAGAAAAAAAAATCAGATTAATTGTTAATAGAAGAATAAGATAGAAAGACTTGGTTGGCAGTTTGAGGTCTGTCATATATGTGGAAGAAAGAATGACGGATACTGTGTGTTCTTGTATGAAACAGTATGATCAGTGCCATCCACATAGAAAGAACACACAGTCGGGGACAGAGGCTGAGAAGGGGGCAGAGAGAACAGATGAGGGCAGAAAGACAGTGAAAGGCACCGCGGGGGTGCCTGCACCTGTGTCGCAGGGCTCTTCCCGGCGCCTCTCCTGCCTTGGGAAAGTGCAGCCAGTGCACAGCAGTGAGCCTGCGATCTCCGGGGCTGCAGAGCTCAGATGTGCTTTTCAACACGTGCAGTTAACTTCTGAGAAGTGGACAATGAGAGACAAACAGCTGGAGGCTCTTTGCAAGACGCTCAACAGCTCCTTATACCTGAGTTGTCTTGTGCCAGCGCAGCGCACTGAAGAGCTTCTTGCCATTGAGTTAGGAGCAGTCTGGAGTCCTACAGCTAGTGACAGCGTAAGGGTGTGGAAGGCTGGTGAATACTTGTATCCTCTACTAAGAATAGAAATATATTTTCCCTAGAAGAAAGATGTGTAATTCCTTACAGCACATATTCTCTTAGTACTAAAAAGACAGCCTCTGTATACATCAGAGGATCAATTATCGGTGAACACCTGGGTCAGGAATCTAACTGATTTTGTTTGAAACTTGGAACATATTCCTGACTTAAAGAAATATAAACTTGATAGAAAATAATTGAGGAAAAGAACTAGGCCACCGCTAAGACTGTAGTAATGCCAAGTTTGAAAATTTTGCCGAGGAGTTCAGTTGGAAGAGTACAGATGTAAATCACTGAGCTACTCTAATGTGTACTAAGTAAATCACATTCAGAATCGCTCTTTATTCTCTAGCTTGTTCATCATTAGTATATGTTCCTTTTTAAACAGTTTTGCCTCGGTATTGAGTGTGATCGTGATGTGTATCTAAAATGTACCTATTTCACCATAAGAAAAAAATTCTGCCTCAGTCGCACTTGCTTTGTACTTAGAAACTCGTGTTATTCTTAATGTGAATAATGTGAATAGCATACTTTATGTAATTGCTTTTTCTAAACCAAGTTTGACAAGTTTAAGAGGAGGATAACATTTTAATATGCTAATTAAGGGGCTGAGAAGGCAAAGAGGCTTACTAAAATGTTACATTTGTGGTGTGGTTTTGTTTTCTGTGATTAGCATTGAGAGAAGCATACACACACCACAGAGGTAGTGGTCACGTAGCCATTGGCGACACTCTGATCCTTGCCATTGGCTTACTTCTTTACTGTGTTCCAAGTGAAGATGAGACCCAGGGTTTCCACAGGCTTAAAACTCTGAATTATCAAATGGAAATGTTTTCTGCAGTACGGAGACACCGTGAGGTGCTACCGAGAACAAGCAAATGTAGGCTTTTCTTTCTAATTTTATTCCAGGAGTTTCTACCACGAGACCTCTTGGCATGGGGAGCACGACCACCAGTACCACCCTCCGGACCACAGCATGGAGCGCTGGAAGGAGCACCACGCCATCAGTGTCCGGAAGAAGAAACCGGAGCACCAGCACCCCGTCCCCGGCGGTGGAGGTGGTGGATGACGTCACCACACACCCCCCCTCTGCAGCGTCTCAGGTCCCTGCTCTTGAAGACAGCTGCGAGGCCGTGGAAGCCCGGGAAATCATGTGGTTTAAGACTCGGCAAGGACAAGTAGCCAAACAGCCGTGCCCCGCAGGAACTATAGGTGAAGGCCTTCTCTTTCCTGGGCTTACTCTTCTCTTCTACCATTCTGCCCCAGTGATTGTCCTTTCTGTGTCTCTCTGTCACCTCCGAGCAGCACATGGAGCTACTCACCTGCCCAGTGGGCAAATCCACTGCTGAATACAGTGCACCGTGGTCCAGTCACGTTACACACACACACACACACACACACACACACGTAATTACACTGGAGACACTGTAAAAATATTATTGCTCTGTAACAATTAGGAAGGTGTTTAAAGGAAACTTCTGACACACTCATGAGCCTCAAAAGTCGTTGTCTGTGTGCGCCACCTTATTTTATACTTTGCTGCCCATTTTGTCACTCCTTGGTCCAGACTCTCACAGTTTCTCACCTGAATAATATCAATACCTTTCTGATAACACCCATGTCGCTCTCTCAGATTTGCCCTCCAATCTCTTGTTAAAGTTGGTTTTCCAGAAGCCCCAGTCTGCTCTCGTCTGTCTTCTGCTTAATGATCTTCATGGATTTCCCAGCACCCAGATGTAATAGACAAGGGATTTTATGATCTTACTTTCCTAGTTCTATTAAGTAAAACTTTTCCAATAGCCTCCAGTTTAACAAAACCTCCATGTGTCCCGAAAACAGTATATTTTCTGCACTGGAAATGCCCTTTCCATGTTTCCTGTAAAACCTACATGCCAATTCTTTCACCTCTACTTACCTGTGCAGACTCAAACAGTTCAGCCCCCACAAGGGTGCCTCATTGACCAAATTCGTAAATTCTTCCCCGTACCCAGGCGAGTTATCAGCAGGTGCCTCAGAAATATTAAATGCTTTTGTTTGTTGTTATACAAGACCTCTCTTGCTAGTTGCTCACCAAGCCCTATATCTGGAGTTCCATAGACATATCTCAATTAATGTATCTCATTATTAATTTTGCTTATACTTTAAGCATAGTGAGGACATTCAGTGAGGTATGTGAAGCAGACTGATTTCTTCCTTTGTTGCAGGGGTATCGACTTACCTGTGTCTTGCTCCTGATGGAATCTGGGATCCCCAAGGACCAGATCTCAGCAACTGCTCTTCTCCATGGGTCAACCATATAACACAGAAGGTAAATGTCACAGCCAATAAGAAAGGCTTGGCTGAACCTATATCCTCTGCTTGATTATAATTGCTGAGAGTGAGTCATTTTTTAGAAAGTTAATGTGGAAAAATTTTCACATTTTAATTTTATTTCAGATTTAAAGATAACATGCTATATGCTAATTTTAAAATTCAGCTGTTTTTAAAAGTCAGATCCACAAACTTCCTCTCAGCCCAGAATTATTGCTTATAGTAATTTTATTTTTCATAAAATTTCTATGGCATTTTGAGCTACAGATATGAAAGTCCAAGAAGCATTACAAATCAAGCAGGCAAAACCTTCTAGCATACGTACATAGGGATTTTTTTCTGTGGTGATATTAATTATAATGAAGTGTATCTTTCGATTCTTAGGCCACTTCATAACCATTTTGCAGCTTTATCACTTATCAGTGCTAAAAGTGTACACACATCTGACAGAATCTTGCAAATGCAAACGTGCAAGGCCTATTTGGCCGGGGTATGTTGAACATTTTTATTATTAATTCACTGTGGGGCTTTGAATTGATTTCATTACAAACAGAGACCAGATGTGCATTTATGCCAAAAGGGCTGTGGGATGAATCCTTATTATAGCAATTTATGTGGATTTATGCACTTCAAAAATGGAGAGTCCTTCTATGGCACATTAGCTGTGCTGAGGAATTTCTGAAAGAGATTTTTTTTTTGTCAGAAATATTACATTTGATGGCCTTACTCAAAGCCGGCCTGTGCCATTTGGTCTTTTCTCTATTTGTTTTTAACCAAGCTTATCCTCAATAATATACTGTATAATAATCCATAAACATCTACCCGGTAGATCATTTCACAGATGAGCCATAACTATGTGTTTGCCCTGAATCATGGAGAAAGAGCGACTGTATTGACTCTCATTACCCTCGTACATATGCATCCCCGAACTTGCTGCTAGTCATAATGATGCCCCTCCAATTTCAGCACTGTTCCTGCCACGGTTTTTATGTCCTTTGATTTTATTACAATGTAGCTCAGACCCCAGGGCAAATCATTCTTGCTGGATGAAATCAGACTGAGAGATCAGTAACATATTTTTGTACATTAGTAACTTTTGAAAGAAACTCCCGGAGTACTTAGCCTAGGGGTTAATACAAATTCAGCAGTAATTCACCTGGAAAGTTCAGTGTTTTCGTGATAATTTTTGAATATGGTTGGACTTTTTCAGGGCAGAAATTACTGGCTGACTGTACCTAATCACAATACTTGATTCCTCCTTTCCTCAGAAGTCTTGCTGATCTTAGAACAACAGAGATAATTCTTTTCAAAGACCAGACAACTGTTGCCCTTTTGATTTATAGGTGGATGTTTTTGTTTTGCAATAAACAGTCTCTTCCAGCCAGAGCCCTTGTCTTTCACTTTGATGAGTCTCTAAAGTTATGATACATTATATTATAATTGTATTAAAAATAGTTACAGGAAACTGGAGTGTACAACAAACTGTAACAGTATTATGGACTATTAAAATCTTCACATTCTCCATCAACTCTTAACTGGTCCAGGGCAATGGAGTTGTCGCCCTAATGGCTCCTGCCTCCGTCCAGCGCTTGCTCTGCGCGTCTTCGGACCCCCGCTCACTGACAACTCTGCGTTTCCGCTCTGTCTGTTTCCTCTGCCTCCGCTGCCTTCCTTCGCTTTCCTTCTCCTCTGTTTTTATCCGCCATATTAGAAAATCACACCAAAATAAGTACCTGTAATGATTTATTCTCCCCACCTCACTCCTGCCTCACTAGAACAGGTAGTATCTTTCTGTCCAGGCGGTTTGTGGGTGACTAGTCCCCTAAGTGCCAGACATTTCTGACTCAACAACAAATTCATTTCCTTTTCCATTGCTCTGGGGACAGGGAAGTCCAAGAGGGGAGTACCAGCATCTTCAGGTCCGGGAAAAGCTGCTCTCTGGTGCAAAGGTCATAACTTCTCACTTCCTCACGTGGTGAAGAGGTCCCTTGGGAGGTTCGCAGGCACTGCCAAGGGCAACAACCCCATTCATCTCTGTTCTGTGCCCCTCTGCAGAGACTCACCTTTTAATGCTTTTTAGGTTTCAATATAAGCATTTGGGGGATCCACAAACATTCAGGCCCTAACAGCTTCCCCTCCAACCCCACTTTACCGGACCTCTGAAGAACTAGTGGGTCTTTACAGGAAAATGAAAGGCCTGAAGATCTCGATAGTTGAGTTCTGACAGACAAGTGAGTCATCAAGTCCTGGATCACATTTTCTCATCTCTAAAATGGGTTCATCAGATCATTAATGTCAGTATTGATAGTATTTGCTCTCCACTTGGGAGAACCTTTATAGACAATAACTCTAATATATCAAAACAGGACTTTGCTTGCAAAAAGGAAATTTTGTATTCACATTTGAAAATATGAAGTATGTTGTATTCTCCCCACAATCAACCTAAGAGGTAGATGTCAAATAATCTCAGTAGTTTTGGACTCACACATGAATTTCAGCCACTCATGTAATCATGAAATTAAATAAAATTTTTTTTTCCTGTGGTTCTGGGAGTCAAACCCAGGGCCTTGTGCATGTGAGTAGAGTATTCTACCTCTGAAGTAAACTGCAGCCCGAAGGTTAACTTTTATGTGTGAGTAGATTATGGATGACATTTCACTACAAAAAAAACACAAGGTTTTAAGTGAAAACTTCAGGTTCAAGGAGGAATTTGTTAGAAAGAATCCACCCAGAATATGTGCATAATGATGAGACTGAATGAAAGCACAGTTTGTACAGAAAGGGAACTTTATCCCAACATGAGGGCAAGGGGTCTTTAGGTCTGTGGTGGAAGACTGGAGAGAAATGGGTGGATGAATAGATAGAATTGCAAACAAAAAAATATTTCTTCAGGTCAGTGTTGCAAAAGCATTTTTCAGTTTTCACTGAAAGGCTGCTAGTCAGTTCAGCCTCTGCCTCCAAAATACAAGTGACAAAATGCTCTGTTTTATCTGACCTCTACATAAAACCATAATTCCTGGTTCCAGGTTGATCTCAGCTTAAACGGAAGTGTTCAGGAGTTTATATTTTCTAATTTGCATATCTTTAAGAATTCATGACAATGTAGGATCTCCCTAGCTTTTTCCCATTTAAAACTGTGATACTAGTTTTGAGTAGTTTCCGCATTATCGATATGCAAAGTGAGGTGTGCTTCCTGCTCCCTGCTCCTGTCAGGTTCCAGCGATTATGTGAAAAGCTTTGCCTGTATTATCACAAAGCACAGCTTTTTTTTCTTTCCTTAGTACAGAAGCTACAGGCAGATTTTTAGATAGTGTGGGATGGTTTCATTTTCTGCAGAAAAAAGGTGTAGAGATTTACAAATGATATTCCTGTTTTATTTCCCAGTTAGGCTTTGCCTCCCAAAGTCACAGTTAGCTCTAAGCTCATCGATGGACTAATCTAGTCATGAATATCACATACCCATGATCCAGTCACCTCCTAAAAGCCAACCCCCTTAAGTACACAGGACTTTGAGGTGTCAACTGCAAAGAAACCACAACATTTATCTTCAGTGGGAAGATAGAAGCATTATTTTGAGTGTTCACCTAATTCAGAGTCATAGTAAAGTGCATACATATTTCAAAGAAGTAGTAAATTAAAATACTAGAGGGCCAATTCTTTTGGCCCTCAATTAATGGATGACATAACACATTCCAGAAAATGTAATAGAAGATTTCAAGTGAATTATTTTTACTTGTATCAGTATTTCAAGTATGCATAATATTTGTTTTTGTGTTAATCATTACCCTTAACTGAGGGCATTCTTTCCCATCCCCCATTCAAGCCCTAAATATAAATACATATAAATGTAGATATAAGGATTCATGTACAAAACTCATTGTTTGCCCACAAGGTAAATGCTTGTCAAAAAATTTAGTAAACTTCAGTAAAAGAAAGGTCAGTGGTGGAGATTTTAATGAAATCTGTAGAGAAAGCATGATTTTGCTTACAAAGGAGACTTGAGGTAAGTCCAGGATATACGTGTATTTTTGATGGAAATAAGATAATTCTAGTCTCTGACAACTAGACTGAGAGAAAGCCATATTCCGGTCTTCATTTTTGACACGTAACCTCCTTGACTGCGCTGTTCTTCTTTCCTGAAGCGGTGACCAGCATTCCCATCTCACCTGGTCACCCTCAGTTTGCCTGCCAAGGGTTCCCTTAGCCGTGAACTTCTCCTGGCCTCCCTGGCCTTTTCAAGTGTTTGACCCCCCTGCATTACATTCCCCTCGTAACTCCCGCACATTTCTGTTATTACCACTGCACTCTTAGAGAAATACAGTCTGCCTTGATGCAGCAGCACCCGGTTTTGAACTGGTGGATTATTGTAAGTTCCCTGAGGAACAACTTGGTAGTGTTCATCCCTATAGTCAGTAGGAAAAGCAGGTGTTCAAGTAAGAATTGAAGGAAAGAAAAAATTTTTGTACGACTCATTTTAAAAGGAGGAGATACAGTTATAATGTACTTTAAAAAAATGTACCTTAAAAACTTACTTTTCACACTTTTATTGTAAACTTTTTTATGTGTTGTAATTTATATGTCTTTTTTTTTTTTTTTTTTTTTGAGACAGGGTCTCACATTTGTAGTTTAGGCTGGCCCTGAGCTCACTGTGTAGCCCCAGGCAAGCCTGGACCTCACAGAAATCCTCCTGCCTCTGCCTCCTGAGTGCGGGGATGACAGCTGTGAGCTACCACACCCGGCACTGTGGTGTGTGGTACCCAGTGCTAGGACTACAGGCATGAGTCACCAAGCCCGCATTGTGGTATGTGGTATTGGGGATCAAACTCAGGAGTTCGTACTTGCCAGGCAGATGCTAGAACCACTGAGCTAAATCCTCAACCCACATGGTTCCTGATGCATAGGTAGGTATTTTTTATTTTTGGAACACATATTTTAATTTAATGAACATTTTAAACTTTTCATTACTATGCATAAGAAAATGTTTAGATTTTTAAAATTTTATTTTTTTCTTGTTTTTGCAGTACCAGGGTGGCAATGCCACTGAGCTAAATCCCCAGCTCAAAGTTTAAATTTCTACATAAGGGAATTACATAGGCCTTCTTTCTATTTTATCATTATAATGTTGCCCACTCCAATATTGCAGTAACAGTGACTGTTCTTTTATGATTTTAAAGAGAAATGGAATTATACTATTAAATATTAGTTCTGTTGTCTCCTCTTTAATAAGTAATTTTGCTTTTCTTCGTGATAACTAATAGAATTAACACACTTTGTTTTGAAAAAAATAATGAACAAATTATTTTGCTTAGTTTAGAAGATTTCAAAGTTTTTTTGTGTGTTTTTGTTTTTTTGTTTTTGTTTTACCATGGTAAATCAAAAATCTCGGAGACCTCTACCCTGACTTCTGGTGGGAAAAAAAAAAAAAAAATCTCATGTGGTAACAAAGAAATAGAAGGAAGACAAAATAACAATTACACAAAAATATAGGGGTTAGCAAAATAGTACAGCTGCAATTCTAGAAATACATTACTTATTGTAAACGTGGAATATGTAGAAAACAACAAATGAAAAGCATAGAAATGATGTGCTAATCAGAAGAACATCTCTTTGGAAAGTGCAGGAATTCTAGTTATTTGAATATCCATGTATACTGCAGGGTTTTTCTTTTCCTTTCCTTTTCTCTTTTTTTGTGGTCCTGGGAATCAAAGTCAGTACTTTGCCAGGTGTGGAAAGCATGCCAGCCCCGCTCAGGACTTTTGTAAGCTGTTAACCAGTTATACCAATCTTCATACCTCTTGAGAGGATAGTAAATTTGACCAGTTAAATGTATATATTTGCTGCTGGGCCTTGCACGTGTCAGGTAAGAGCTTTACTGCTTGTGCACAGCTCTAGCCCTCTGAATTTTAGAGCTTATTAAATGCTTTGCTAGATTATCAGTAAGTAGCACTGCAGTATATGTAAACATTAAAATGTGGCTTACTTCCCCGGCTTACAGAGAGAGAGGACCAGAGGCAATGGGAGAGGAAGAAGGTGAGAGAAAGAGGGAGAGGAAGGAGGAGAGAGAGAATATATAGAGAATATATAAAAAGTCTAAAGAGAGAGGTTTTAGAGTATATATTCTTTATATAGAGAGCACTACATGTATTATTCTTCTATAAATATGGAACAAATATATATACAATTTTTATAAGTAGCACATTTTTATTTTGAAGCCTGGTTAATAATATTGATTGCCATCATATTTTAAACCATTGTATGGTACACATGCAGTGGCACCTCATGTTGTGACCAGTGTGACAAAGAACTTGGGTTAATTAGGTTAATGGAAGATTCATCTGCCCCTTGTTATCTTTAACAGCTAAACATCAAGATCTCATCAGTTCTGACCAACACCCAACTTGAATTGCAACCAGCCCTTAAAAATGACCAATTTTGCAAGTCAAGAGTCCATACATACTGAGCAATGTTCAATAATCATATCCCATATTTTCTATCATAAACAAGTTGAAATGAGCATCTTTGGACATTATCTATTACTATATATGTTTATGAAATTATTTTTTATGTGTAATAATGTAAGTGGTCATTGGATTATATAGTGTTTATGTGTCAAAACTTAATAGTAGACACTAGGTCATGTGCTCTATCCAGGACCTATATAAATATACATCCTCTCCATTGATAATCATCTCATTACTGAATTGTAGCTATGCTGATAGCTTTAGTAATGCTAATACTCATAAGACAGAGATTTTGTGACCATGTGCTTGACATTGCAATATCACAAAAAGGAAAGAAGTAAAGAAAACTAGTTCTTTTTTTTTTTAGACAGGGTCTTGCTTTTGTACTTCAGGCTGGCCCTGAGCTCAGCCTTGAACTTACTACAATCCTCCTGCCTCTGCCTCTCAAATTTTAGGATTACAGACCTGAGCCACCATGCCCGGCACTGTGATATATGGTTCTGATTGCTGGTGGGTTTAAGTCTCCACACCCAGTATTGCTGTATGTGGTACCGAGGATAGAATCTGGGCCCTTGAACTTGCAAGGCAGGTGCCAGAAACACTGAGCTAAATCCTTGGCCCCCAGAAAACCAGTTCTTATATTGACACTATAATGCATTTAAATAATAATGGGACAAGCTATAATTTAGAAGGATACACTCACACCCTGAAAAGACTGTTCTGTTAACCTCAGGGCCTTCTGTCTCTGTTGTTTATATATATGTCCCAATCTTATTTTATTAAAAGAATATTAAAGACTAAAAGAAGATTGTAACTCAGGAAATTATACTTATTTGCTTTTTTAAAAAGTACTTTCTATGTCTTTCTCAAAGTTTATATATATATATATATATATATATATATATATATATATATATATATATATATCTACATTCCTATTTTCTTATTTCCCAGGGATATTAAACTTGCTCCACTGATCGTGGGGTGTTAGGTTTCCTTTAACTTCTTTGCACTGTTGACAATTTGATATTCTCCCATAGAACATAGCTGGAACAGGAGGACGTAGTTTCAGAAACAAAAACTCTAGAAACTAACTGATAATTGTTGCCCAGTCTATGGTGAACAAAATTTCTTATGACATATTTAGTAAGAAGAGGAACATCACTTTGAAAGCACGGGTTTTATTTGGGATAAATTCTTCACAGACTTCAGCCACTGATGAATATTCATTTAGTCAGTTAATATTCATTTATTATTTGCTAATGCTCAGTATTCAATGAGTATCCGCTTAGCTCACTAAGTGCTAAATCGCAAAAAATGAAAGTCTGCACTGCATTTGCATCTAAGAATGTAGAGTATGACTAGGAATTCATAGTACACATGTATCAAAGTCCAGTTTTAAAAACTCACACAGAAAACAATAGGGCAAACCTGAGACCTTCACCAACCGAAAGCATAATTATGGTGAGAATATTTTTTAGAAATAGGTTTCTAGCTGGGTGTAGTAGAACAGGTCTGTAACCCCAACCTGGAGGCTGAGACAGGCTACTTACAAATTCAAACGGAGCAGGAATGCCATGGATGCTGTGGTCCTGGCGGGCGGGGCTCCTCAGGAGAAACTTCCTGAAAGTCATGAATTTAAAGTTAGTTTTGAAGAAATGGATGATTACTAAAAAAAAAAAAGTGGAGCTTTCAACCAGGTATAGATGGAGCTCAGAATTGTTTCTGGCCCGAGTGACTCAAATCTACATGCAAACGCGATTGGCAAGAGACCAATACAAATGTTTGTGTAAGTCCTGTGTCTGTTTTCTTTTGTTTTCTAAATTGCAGTTAAAATCTGGGGAGACAGCCGCCAACATTGCTAGAGAGCTGGCCGAGCAGACCCGCGGCCACCTGAACGCGGGCGACATCAGCTATTCGGTCCGGGCCATGGATCAGCTTGTGGGGCTCCTGGACGTGCAGCTGCGCAACCTCACTCCGGGCGGCAAAGACAGCGCCGCCCGGAGCCTCAACAAGGTAGGGAAGGCGGGAAGCCCGCCGCTGGGCTGCTTCCTGCTCTGCGTTTTACAGATTCAGATTATTCGAAAGAATCGATAATTGTATTTGCAGTGTAGTTATCATAGCGGTAGTATTTGATTTTTTTAATCCATATAAACAATGGTAATCTGCTCAGACGTATATGAATTGACAGTTTACAACTTGAATTTACAATTCTGTTTTTCAGCGTGTAGCTACTGTTTTTATTTTTTATGCTCAATTGTGACAAGATGAATGTGGATTATTGAAAGTTATTTTGTGTCATTTTTCTTCAAACTTTTATATCAAAATATCTGACAGCAAAACAATATGTAGTCAATAGGTAGGAATTTAGGAAATAGCATATTAATACTGCATTTTAGGTATTACACTGAGATATTTAAACCTAATTAATATTACTTTAAAAGTCATGGAGCAAGCAATTTTTAATTTTATTTCATTTTGATTTTCAAATTATATAGCTTTTGTGTCAGTGCTGTTAAGTTTTTTAAAAGCTATTTCAGCAAATTTGAATTGTAATAATGAAAACTGTATTTTAAAGTTCAGGAAAAATTATACTTTCCAAAAAATTCACCATCATGAATGTTTGTTAATATCTATATAAATACTTTATTAATACAAACTATATCAAAAAGATAAATATATTCTATAATGTATACAGAATATCACCTATCTACATTACAAGTTATGACATTTTAAATTAACCTCGTGCTAAAAAGTGCATGAGGCTTGACGCCATTGACTGTGAACAGTCCTGGCTGGGATTTGTGTGGCAGAGATCCTCAGTGACTGAAAATGAATTTTAGATCCTTTAATATTTTGATAATCTTCCCACTTAGAAAACTGAGAATTTGACAGTCAGTGACTCATGTTCCTGTGTGCAATTCAGTAAGAGGACGTTCCCCTTAGACTGAGAAAGTGTGTAGGCTGTCACTCAAGGAACTTAGCTCATTTGTGTCTCACTGGGGTGAGACTCGCTCCTCAAGATAGAATGCAGTTTCTAAAATTCATGATCGTTCAACACAAAAAAGCCAGGCAAATAGTCTTTCCTGCAGCGTCTCCAGAAAACAGGTGCAGTTTTGTCAATCAGATAGAAATTAGTGGGGTTTTTTTAAAAATTTTGTTTTGTTTTGTTTTGTTTTGTTTTTCCGAGCTGAGCATATAGAGCTTTTTTTTCTCTTATATCCTGATGGAATCACAGTTATACTTGATGCCTAATCTCCAGCCACCTGTCTGAGATGAACACGCTGTGATTTTAATTTTATTATCCAGCTAACTGGGTTCTATGAGTGAATAACGCTACCAGCTATTGTTTTTGTAAGGGGCTAGTGGCTGCAATTTCTATTAGTGTTACATACTCATAACGCTTGTTGCAGCAATACATTATTGTATCTTTATTCAAAATGTTGATGTCTGAGGATACCAGGTAAAGCTGGCAATTAATGGCCCATTCTAACTGGCTATAGCTAACCAGCTTGCCTACTCTGATTCTCAGATCACTGCACACTGGTCACATTTCCATTTATGAGACCTGTTACTGTTCTTTTTTGTTTCCCACTTGGCTTTCTCCAGTTGTTTGTGCAATCTGGTTTGCATTGTGTTAATTTGCATGAGGTGATGAGGAGAAGGGAGGGCAAAGGTTTGCCATGTGCTTGCTGGCTGCTTCTCCCGTCCTGTGGTCCTGTCTTCCCCAAGCAGTGGGAACCCATCAGATTTGCAAAGTCAGCTGGGCGCAGACCGCTTGCGCTCCGCACTGAAATCCTGGAGGGTTTAGAGTCCTGCACAAGAGGACTTGTTTGAGTCAGTGATCCAGATGACAGTTCCAGCAATTTATTTCCTCATTCCTCTCTTAATTCTTCAGAGGAGTAACTGTTTCAGGCTTTTGGAGGAAAGCATCAATTAGAGTCCAGAGAGCAGTCACTACACAAAAGCCGCAGAGTAAATGCTTCTCAAACTGGATTGTTTTCTTTCTTTTTTTTTTTTTAAGTCAAGGTTACTAAAGGGAGAAGAAAAAAAAAACAAACAGTAGGAACAACGAGGAAAATTCAGAATTTATAAAAACTTGGGGCTTTTTTTTTTTTTTTTTAAACAGGATTTTGTATGTAGTTCAGGCTGGCCTCGGACTCACCAGGTAGCTTCAGTTGGCCTCAAACTCTAAGCAGTCCTCCTGCCTCAGCCTCCTTAGTGCTGGATTACAGGCATACATAAGCCTGGCTTTTGGGACACGCCTTGAAATGAGATGGATACAGCGTGAACTGCTTGTTCCTTTAAGCACCAGAAAAACATACATGGGACTGAGTAGGCTGCCGCCAGCCTTCCATCTAAAAAACATTATTTGTGTGTTAATAAACCACAGGCTTCTTGTCTCACCAAAGTTTCTAAAATGTGTCTTTGTGGTTAGAATTGTCAAAATAATTTATTCAAGAAATATAAGAAGCAAGAAATCAAAGATCAATCACTTTTTTATCGGAAAGTTACTTATGTCTTGTAATCTGTTGACTGAAAACAGTCACAAGTAGATATTTCTCTTTTTCCAAAGAACAGATTTTTGTGTGTAGAGACAAACACATAATGCATGCATGTCCACCATCTGTATTGTCTGCAAGTCACAACTATCTTTAAAATAGTTTCCACTTTTGACATACTTTGCTGAACTTCTCAGATCTTCATTTTTTACCTCTAGATTAATAACTAACACGGTGTGAAATGGATCATTTCAACTGAATGAAGCCTACTGAATGCTACTGACTTCTACTAAATGCATTAAAATGTTTCCTCTTCCCATTAACAGCTTTATACCATCCATTTGTATGAGGGTTATTCCCAAAAGGTATTAGCTACCATATTTCAAGCCTCTGACTACATTTTGCTGCTGCTTAGCTTTCATTTTCTCCTAGATTGTAGAGCCAAAAAGTAAGGTGTTTTGTGTAGATGTGTTCTGTTATTTTTCTTGTTTTCTTCTGTCACTAACTTGTTTTTTCTATTCTGTGTTTAATCTGCTGTCTTAATGGATTCAGCTTCAGAAAAGAGAGCGCTCTTGCAGAGCCTATGTCCAGGTACTTTCTGCGTTTTTATACGTGTGCTGAGTTGTCGGATTGTCTCTGCTGGTGGTAACGTGTGTGGACATCTGATAGAAAAATGATAACGTATCGCACTGACTAAAGAAGTTTAAGGGAGGGGATGGAATGGAAAGATGGGTGTGAAGGATGTAAGCAAGACCGTGTGCTCAGAAACAAAGCAGAGGTGGTCAGTGCCGGTGGTCATTGTCAGTGCTCTGGGAGACAAGAGGAGCGGACTGCAGGAGGTGCCACTGAGGGTGGACACTGGTCGTCACGGACAGGTGAGTCGGGCACGGTAGACGCTTCTCGAGTGTGTCAGCAAGGTAGGTACGAAAATCTTTCACCTGCACATTGAGTACCAGGCGGTTCAGGAAGAGTGCACGGGCAGTGTCCTGACTGCCAGACTCTCTTGACTGCGACGAATGAGCTGTCCAGAGAGGAAGTGAGGAATGTAACTGGTCCTAAACACAGAACGTTTGGTGTTTCACTGACGCCTCTGGCAGAAAAAGACCTTGTTAGGACACAGCAGGAGGACGCACAGGAAGGCTTCACCACACAGGGATTTTAGTATACACTATGTTTTTGAAAATCTATGGGATTTGACAATCCATTTTCCTGGTAGTGGTTTAGTGGATAGGGGAGGAGGGTCCATCCAAATAGTTGTCTGTCTGTAGAGGAAAGTCCACAGGAGAAAGTTTACCATTCCCAAGTAAAAGAAGACCATTTGCAAGTAAAAAGGCGGCAGATGAATCCATTTATAAGTGAAAGAGGATTGCCTGGATTTAAAGCATAGAGAGGAAGAAAAGTTCAAATGGAGCGTACATCCTGAAATTCTAGTTTTTAATTGTGAAAGAATTCTTTGTATTTCTTTTTTGTGTATATTTTTATCCTACCTCAATGTAAGACCAAGAGTCCAGGATCCTTGGAATATCATACTTTCTTTTTTTTTCTTCTTCTTTTTTTTTTTTTTTTCTTTTTTTGAGATAGGGTCTTGCTTTGTAGATCAGACTGGCCCTGAGCTCATTATGTAGCTCAGGTTGGCCTTAGACTCACAGCAATTCTCCTGCCTCTGCCTCCTGAGTGCTAAGACTACAAGCATGAGCCACCGTGCCTGGCATTGTGGTATGTGGTACTGATTGCTGATGGGCCCAGCATTGCTATGTGTGGTTACTGGCAATGGAACTAGGGACTTTGTGCTTGCAAGGCAGACATCAGAACTACTGAGCTAAATCACCAGCCCCTGGCACACTTGTACTCCAACTCTGTTGGCTCAAGTGTCTCTGTGGCTATCTTACTTTCTCACTGCAAAATTATTAATCCCAAAGCAAATATAATATTTATCCAGCTAATGTGTTTTGTTTCCAGGAAATAAACTCATGGTTTATGGGTTTCATGTGAAATAGAACAGTCTCAGAAACAAGCACTCTGGCTATCTTTATGGGAAACACAGAAAGAGAGAAGAAAGAGGGTAAGGGAGAGGGGGAGGGCAGGGCAGAGGGATGCAGGGAAGGAGTATGACAGTGTGACTGTGAAATTTACTCTGTGTGTCCATAGTCCATCTGATGTTTAAAGATACACCTGCAGGAATCAACTTCATGCTTACAAGACTGACAGTGTAAAAATTAAACTCCATCAGTTTATTTGCAGTTGAAAACCATATGAACCTATTGACTTTTTGATGGAAAATCTTAAGAGGTTATATTGATGTAAATACTAACTTGTTTAGTTAGTATTAACTTGTTTAGTTAATATTAGTTTACTAATATTGTTTAGTTAATATTAACTTGTTTCTTTATATATTTTCAATGATCTGAATATTCCCTTTTACTATCCTTCTGGCTAAGACAACACTGGGAATTGAATTTACAATAAGGAAGTGTCTCAGGATAGAATCAGAAAAGACTAGATGGCTGTAGGGCAAAGTTAGAGGGTGGAAGAAATGCGGCACAGAGAACATGGTAGCAAAGGCCTGGAGGCAGCATTTGCCTAACTCTGGCTGGCGAAGTTTTTTCTTCCAGATCCACATTTTAAATATGAAATCCTTCCTTTCCTCAAAAATATCAGGGAATAAAACAGATGATGACTCTGCCCTAGCATTTTACCACACAGCCAGCGATGTGGATCAAACTGTGCCCACCCCTTAAGTTACTCATCAGATCACACGGGATAGACAGCTGGCAGCTCGGATTGCACCGCCATCGGTTTGTATGTGAAATGAACAAAAAATAGCACGGGAACCAGAAGTTCCAAAAGTAGGCGTCGTACACACAGCCAAGCAGACTTGGGCTAACTGTGGTCTGCTAGGTCCTGATGATGCAGGGGGAATGAGCAGCACCCCAAAGAAGGAAGTATTTTAACTCCCAACCTGCATTGTCTCTGAAATGCGAGTCTGTACTCTCTAAAATCAGAGAGTGAATTCTAGGCACAGCAGAAGTTAAAAGTAGGAAAAGTCTATTGAGAAAGAAGAGTTCTGCCTAAGAGGGACAGAAGAAGGAGCCAAAATGGGTGACCTGCTCACCTCACTTCTGGGGGGTTTCTATGGAGCAGAGCCACAGGGGAAGTGGGGGACAAAACTATAACCAAGCAATAAGATTACAACAAGTGTAGTCACTTAGGTAATATCGATGAAATGGGGATCCAAAGGGAGAACAAGTAATGGAAGAAGCATACAAGGATTTTTAGTCAGGGATCTTTCCTGGGAGGGGAAAGATCCACCCAGATTAGACCTACTTAGAATATCAATCACTGCTATTTATCCTACATGGGTGTGGCAGTTTCCTCTCCTTTTGTAAATTGACCTTTAGTGATTCTCTTGATAGTCTTCTGAGTTAACTCCCTGAGTGTCCTCCAGGTGGGTTTTCCAAGGCCCAGCCCTATCCAACTGCCTACAAGATGTCTAACTAGCTGGCCTACCTACCACACTGGTAGCCCAAGGATGTCCTCATTCCTTTAGGAGATTGTGCCATTCCTGATGTGAGATAAAAGCTCCTCCTGAAAGGGTAACCACAGTTCCCATCACAGGGTGATCTGACTTTAAAACTTGCTTTTCCCTCAAATCATGAGCATATCTTTACTCCTTTTCCTGTGATTTCTTTAGTATTGAAAGAGGGTGAGGGAGCTAGGTAAATGTAGGACTCAGTGACCTTCTATTAGCAGTAAATAGACAGATACTGTTTAAGTGATTAATATGTTTATATGTAGAGTTGAAGAGGAATCTGACCCCAAATTTCTGGCAGCGAAAGAGACAGATATAATGTGAAGCTAGAACAGCCAACTTGTTATCCTGCTGTTCATGACCCGTCCAGTGTGTGCAAGCAAAAATCTCTGTTATGTCCAATTTCATACCTGATGCCCTTCCAGCACTAGATAGTACTAATATCATAGGAAGTTCTCAATTATTTTGAATGTGGAAACAATAGCAATCATGAAACCAGATTCAAACAGACAAAAGTATTGTTCATTGCGAAATTTCAGAGCCTAAAAATCTACACATAAACCTTCAGAAGTGCTGTCAAGTTGAGCAGAGTGTTTCTGCTTCACCAGTACTCTGTTTGCACTTGGTTTTATCTGATACTTAATCAATAGCTGAAACAGCTATTCACAGCGAGTCTATTACAACACAAGGAAACCAGCCATTGAATAAACTGTGCTATTAATTTTCCATCAGAGATTCATGTTTGAATGACCATGCATTTCCAAGATTTAAATACTGAAAGGCTGATTATCCCAATGGCCCCATGAAAAGGAGCATAGATTGTGATGAAAAACAATCCTGATGTTGCACAAAAATTATCTTCAGTTTCCAATGCTGAAGAAAAAAGTCCACCTATGGCTCACACTGAGTACATCCATCATACGTAAACAAAGAGTGCCTTTTCCAACAATTTCATGTACGTAAAAAATCATTATTTTATAAAGCAAGATATAAATGGAAAGCTTATTTTCCTAATCTTGGTATACAGTCTTTTTTTTTTTTTTCTTTTAAGTGTTTTTATCAAAAAGTATCCTTATTATCCTAACCCTAATTACTTTAAGTTCTGGATGAAAATCAAGAAAAAAAATATTATGCTGGATTAGTTCAGCAGGCAGTGACTGACTGTGAGGAGAAAAGCATCTAGAGACCCATGCCAGTTAAACTGGCTTGTCAACTTGATTGGCTTAGAAGTCACCTTGGAGATACTAAAGAGCTTCTGATTGTGTTTGGTTGGGTCATTGAGGAGTGACCTTAGGACCTGTGTCAGGTTTTTGGCCTCTTCTTCTCCGCTACTGTTTCGCCTTGTCTGCTTCCCAGCCCCAAGGAACTGAAAAGCTTTGCTCACCAGCCCTTCTGCTAGGAAGTTTCTGCCTTGGAGCTATCTGATTACGGAGTGAATTCCTGAAACCAGGAGCTGGATGAAAGCTCTTATCATTTCAATTACAAATGTTAGATATTTTCTCCCAGCTAGTATCAGTGCAGAAAATTAATACAAATGAGGGTTTAAATTAAAAATTTAAATTTAAAATGTAAATTTCAAAATTGCTGTGCCTATAGCTAATATTTTCCGAAGCCTTTCGATTTGGTTTGAGGGAGGATTTTGGAAAGGTTTGGAGGTGTGGGCTGGAAAAGCCTTAGAATTTTGTAAGTAGACTATGATGGGTGATTTTGGTTGGATATCAGAAAATCAGCATCCTTGAAGGCTAGGACCATGAGGCTTTGGAGAGGAAGGAGGACTCAGGAACTGGACTAGGGGCATGTTTGTTATATCTTGATAGAAAGTTTGTATACCGTTTTCAGTGTCTATGGACTTCGGATGAAGCTGAATTTTAAGGTAGTGACTAATTGATATGGTGAGCATTTCAAGGCCACTCAATTGTATGGATATGGCATGGGTAGTGATGGTCGCTTTAGGTCATTTTTAGCAAAAGCTGAGTCCAGAAAGCTAAGTCAATAATATTTGAAAAATTTAAATTTAGGCCCCAAAATGTATAAGTTGGAGCCGAAGGACATGGTTGTAAAAGAGATTACTGCCATTCAAAAGAAACCAAGGACTTTGAACTTAGACCAGAAGAAAGATGCCTTAAAGACATCTCAGGAATCAAGACCCCAGTCCTAGCAGGCTTACAATTGCAAAGGTGTAATCCTTTTCACTTGAAAAGAAACTCTTGGGAGTCCTGCTCAAGAAAGATCTAGAGAATTGGTGTCCTGGGACCCACTTCAGCATAGTCAACCATCCAGGCAACCAGAAGTTCCTGCAGCCATAGTCCAAGTGGGCCTGGCTACTGCTTGGGCTGGGAGTAGACGCTGACTTCATCCATGTAATGCTGGATTTTCAGACATTCAGAAATCAAGAGCTTTAGGGGCATAGAAGCTTGCATCCAGATGTCAGAGAAAGGCCTCGAAGACCAAGCAATTTGCCCTGTGTATGTGAGGTGTGTATGTGAAGCTGTGGAAATGAAAACAAAGAAGCAGAGGGTAGCAGGGGAAGTTAGAGACGCCTGGACCATGAAACATATACAGAGTAAAGGTGTGGACTGTTAGGAGAACCATCATGGGAGAAATCTTGTGAGCTGAAGCCAGCAAGGCCGTAGGTGCAGGAATACCCAAGATCTGTGAAACTCACATCTTAACCATTCTGTGTCTGATGCTGTGCAGGGAACAACAGGCTTTAAAATTTACTAGGTTTTCTACTTGCTTTGGTCCTATTCTTTTCTATAGCTGTATTCTCTTCTTTTACAGTAGTAGTGTTGTGCTGGTTTAGGATTAAGTAACTTGCCTTTTGAATTTTATTGGGGTTCACTGCTAAGAGTTTTCTATAAGTTTTAGAGGAGACATTGGCCTGAGCTTTTGCAAAGGTACTGGGAATCTTGATGTTCTGGGGTAAGGGATTAAGTACGGTATGAAAAGAGGTTGTTAGGGGCTGGGGATTTAGCTCAGTGGTTCTGGCGCCTGTCTTGCAAGCGTAAGGGCTCAGGTTCAATTCTCCAGTAACCACATACAATACTGGGTGTGGAGACTCACACCCAGCACCAATCAGTACCACATACCACAGTGCCAGGTGTGAGCCACCACATAATCCCAGCAGTCGGTAGGCAGAGGCAGGAGGATTGCTGTGATGCGAGTTTGAGGCTGAGCTCAGGGCCAGCCTGAACCACAAAGCGAGACCCTGTTTGAAAAAAAAAATAATAATAAAAAAAGAGGTTGTTAGGCATCAAGTGGATATGGGTTGGGATGTGGCAGGTATGGTAGACCATCCATTTGGTTGTTGGGAGCCACGTAGGAGATTGGTGAAGCACACTTCTCTGAGTGTCCCTGTGGGGCATGAGGGCATGACTTTGATATTTATTTAGTCTCTTTGCCACTTCCTCTTGATGGAACTGAACAACTCTTCACTACATTCTTGCACCATAATATTTCTGTTTGGGAGCTAACCAGATGTGGACTGAAAGCTCTGAGACTGTTGGCCAGATTAAAGCTCTTTGTCTTTAAATTGTGGGTGACCAAAGAAAACACCCTGAGTCCCTAAAATATTGAAGTCAAGGAGAACAGCAGCTAGCAATAGAGAATAAAAACACAGCTCTCTGTAGTGAGACAGTCAGAGGAATTTGACATCTGGAATCACCTGAAGTTGAGAATCACCTGAGAAGTTGGAATCACCTGAAGGAGAATATGATGTTAATTGTTGCTGAACCTGCTCAGAAATGCTGGCACAGCTTTTATAGATGAAACAATATAAACTCTTTATTAGCATAAAGCAAACCCAAAGCCTAAGTATCCGTATTGTTATGTAGAATATCTAAATATTTTTGCCTTTTTCTTTCATTTTTCAGTCATGATTGCAGACGCTGTCTGAAGCAGAGTTGCTGCTGTTTGCACCTTTCACAAAGTGCAAATTGAATCACGCTAGTGTTGCTTGTGTGCCTGCCCATAGGACAGGAACGATTCTGAGCTCCGTTTCTACTGCCAGGAAGAAATTAATGAGTATTTTCAAGTTCCTTGTTTGGTCACTTAATTGGCTGTGTGACAAAGAACTCCGTGGTGCATGTCAAACAACTTCCGTAGTTCTCTAATGATTTGTGCTTTGCTTGACTTGTGATACTATTCTGTGTGGCCTGTCAGGCTAGATATCCTTGTTAAAGTGGCTAGAATAAATTGGCTAGCCATGTGCACACAGTGTAGTATATTAACCATAGCAACAGGGAGTACTTTTAGCAGCTCTTTCAAGAGATTTCCATGTTTGCCTATCAGCATCAAAGCCAACCCAAACTTTCATTTAATATAATTAAAAGGACATCTGAAAGAAGTTTGAATCGCAGCAGGTTTTTGTGGTTTGGTAACCCTTTGTTAAAACCCTGTGAACTTAATATACTTCACAGCTTGATAAATCTTCACTTGATTTGTGTCGGTAAGAGAGAAAATATTTAAAAACTATTTTTAAAAGACACAGATCAAAGAAAGTGGCTTCTAACTACAAAACTACAGTAGTTTTCTTTGGATAAAGGAATAGTTAGAAAATTTTGCTCTTATAAGTTATAGTCATTAAGTGTTGTTACGAATTAATCATTGAATCAAAAATCACATGCAACAAAAGCAGAGCCAGTTCGTAAATCTAAAAGCCATCCAGAGTATAGAGTCAGGTGTTGATGGAGATCGTGCTCTGACCTCTGACGTGGGCAGAACGTCATTTTGGGAATCTCTCCACACTCCTCCGGCAAAATAGCAGGTCAGGCAGAGAGGGCTGCTTTACAAAGCTATTTCTGCCTCTTCCATTTGCAGATTTCCTATAAACAAAGAAATATTCTCATTGCTGTTCATTATGAGATGGTTTATTAGTGCAGCAGAAACTGTTCTGATGATGAAGGGGAAAAAAACCCCGTGCTGTTTCCAAAGAGCAAATGTTCTTCTATGGCAGAAGCACTGTCTCTGTCTCTCTCTCTTTCTCTGTTTCACCAATTTGTATTCTAGTCCGTAATTTCCTGATGAAACCTGTCATTATCTAATTATAAAACTATTTATCTAAAGTCCGTGCTGTGCACCATTTCTTAAATATACATTTACTTCAGAAGTTTTAAATAATCAAATGTGCATAGATTTTTTTTTCTGCCAATGGAAGAGAACATACATCAATTTACTTTGTTTTTTTTTTCTTTAATAGCTTTATGATCACATAACAAACCAGAAGGAAAAAGATATTTAAAAGAGCTTACAGATTTAAGGCCCTTCTTTCTGATGCTATTCTTAGCTTTTCTGGTACAGGTCAGAAAAAACAAAATTGAAAATTTTGTAGTACTGTTTACAATAAAGTAGTTTCCTAATGGCTTAGAACCAAAGAAATGAACTGTTCCTGTTATGGTTTTATATTTTCTTTTATTTAATTTATAAATTTTATACAGGCTGTAGTAACAGAAACTCACCTATAGTAACTGAAAGAAACCAAAGCAGAATCTGTATTAAAAAAATAAAAAGAAAAAGAGATGAGGCTGCACAGGATTAATGTGGAAACTCCAGGAAATCTTTGGAGACAGTGGGGCTGTGGGCTCGGTCTGTCGCATCTAGCACCTGGGCTTCCAGTCTTCAGGCAGAAGATGGCTACTTAGATTGTCACCATCAGGCCGTGAAAATCTTCAGACAGTAAGATGGAAATGAAAAGTAACTCAAGGATTTCTTTTTGATGTGTTTTCCAGATATCCAACCCAGGCAGTTTTGATCATTTCTCAAAGAATACTTTGTTTGAACAGCTTAGTATCAGATTATTAAATGTACCTTTGCAACAATTCTAGATCTCATTCAAAAAAAAATATTGAGCAGCTAACGTTCTCAGAGACAAAAAATTAAAATAAATTAAAATTATTAAATGAAAATAATTTCTTTTTTCTGATTTAGTGATACACAGTGAATGCGTCATCCATTTTTGATGCAGTACACTACAGTGGATTTATGGCAACAGTAGACTTACTTTTCAGTCTTGAATGCAGATGAAGATGATCTTTCTGTAGTTGTTATAACAATCTGAGATTCTTGTTAAAAAATTTTACATTATTCCAAGGTACACTTTTCTTCTTTGTAAGTAATTTTTGACTAGCTGGTACAAGTGCATAGTTTAACATTCAAAAAAGGGAAATACTAAATATATCTCCCACCACAAAAACCTCTATGTTGTGAACTCCACAGGGTGAACTCCACCCCCATTGTCTCTTGAACGGTGCTTAGTTCCACCTGCTTCTCACCTCCTTCTCTAGCCATTGACATCCTCTTGGTCAAAGGCATCACAGTTATCAGCATTTCAAACATCCCACCAAAGAAGACTCTTAAGTCAGTGTTTTATGTTTCTTTACAAACCTTGTCATACAATTACAAAACAGTGTTGTTCTCCTCTTGCGAAATAAAGACTTTGGGAGTGGCTTGTGGCAAACGCCCCTGATGGAGGATATTGCTCCTCCATTGATAAGGAGATGGGTTAAAAATGATCACTGATGAAAGTTACTGAATACACACCAGTGAATACTGGAATGTCTTGAGCCATGGGGAAAGTGAGGTAAATTTGGTATGTATTTTGAAAGATACATATGATGCACTCCCAACTAAAAATTAGAAAGTGAGCAGAAGCCAAAAGACAACATGATTATAGAGATCACATTTGATTTTGCAAATGTAAAAGTTTGAGAGTCTTTCCAGCGAAGTGTCAGAGTGGCTTTTTGCAGGTAGATTAGTGATGTTTTAAAAATACAATTTCAGATTTTATATATCTGTATTTTTAAGTTGTTTGTAATGTCCTTTATCAGAAGTAATATTATTTCCCAAACTAGTTTGGGATCTATAGAAACATCAGTCAAATAGTACAGTGTCTGTGTCCCTACTCTGACACACACACACACACACACACACACACACACACACACACACACGAGCTCTCCTGCTATCATGTTCATGAGTGTAATACAGTCACATATTGACATTATCTGAAGCTCATTGTTTTCCAGTTTCCTTAGTTTTTACGTATGTTACTGTTTCAGGATCCAACCTAGATATTATAGAATATTTAAGACTGTGACAGTTTCTCAGATTTTCCCACCAGCAGTTCTTTTTAACTCAGACTGTATTTTCCCTCTTAAAAGTGATTAACCTATTCATTAACTGCTGAACTCAGGTTTCAGGCACTGTCCAACCACAGGGTTCAAGGGTAAAGACAGGATTCTATTTTAGTAACCCTCATATCCTATTTTAAGAGGCTGAATCTGGGAAAGAATTAGTAAATCAGTCAGTCAACCCCATAGTAAGGTGAGGGCAGAAACAGTACACAAAGAATTAAAACAGTAACTTCATAAATTGTGACTGTTACTTTACATTGTGTAGATCAGTGAAGATTGTTCTGAAGTAATGATAATAAAAACTGAATCCAGGCAAGATCAGACAAGTTATGTAGATACAAACATGGAGACAGCTCCCTGGGTCACTCAGTGCAAAGACAATCCAGTGAGAAGGAGCTGGAGAGCTCTAAGAATAAAACACCCAGTATGTCAAAAGCAGTGTATTAAAGGAAAATGCAGTTGTGATAAGGCAGCACAAGCTTTGCAGGATGTCTGACTGGAAACTTTGTTTTCCTCTGATACTATTACAATTTCAGCAAGCACCTTTAAATACGTGATTTTTCAGTAGGTGGCCAATTGTTTCACACATTTCCACTCTTTCATTAATACGTTCCCTCTACTGTCCAGCCGGATTTGACAATGCAAATCTGATCATTACTTGACTCTACTGAAAGCCTATCTGTTCATCTCTTTTGCCCATTGAGGAAATGTTCCCCCACTGCACTGTAGTGTTCTGCTGCCCAACTTCTCTTCCAATCAGTTTAACTGTCCCCTCCTGCCTCCTGGGCTCCTCTGTACCCAACCTACTACTTAAGGACTTGCAGTCAGGTCGCCACCTTTCCACCCTTTTTCTCCTTAGATGAATTCTACATACAGTTTTCTTTTTTCTTCCTTTCACCTACTCTGTCATACCCGTCAGCACTCACTTCATATGTCAGTTACACTACAGAAGTGTTTTTGCCCCCCTTTTTGGCCGAGTGCCCTCTTACAAGAACTTAGAATACTTTTGGGTTTCTTCTACAACAGTTACCAAGCTGTATTTTAATATCTCTTCTCTTGCAAGCACTGAACTGCTTGGAGGGAAACACCACCCCTTTTCTTTCTGTAGCCTTAGGATGTTTTAAATTGTACTTAGCATATATTAAATGATCACTGGATATTTACTATTTAAGCTCTTGTTACAATTTGACCTGTTAGCTACACAAAACTGCCCAATGAAACATCAGAAGTAAACACCATCATTGAACAAATGGACTTGAACAGATAGATATCTATAGCGTGCATGTTCAATACAACAACAAGGAAATACATATTTCTCAACAGCATGTGGAACTTCTTTCAAAATAAACCATAACTTATGTTATAAAGCATGCTTAAGTAAGTACAAAATAATTGAAATAATCCCTTGCATACCATCAGGTCAAAGAGGATTGAAGCTGATAGTCAACATCAAAAGAAGCCACAGAAGTTAGGCAAACACATAAACATCAAATAATACATCATGGAGTAATCAGTGGACAATACAGAAAGCAGGAAAGAACATTTAGAAATTCCTAAGATCAAATTATGATGGAAACACAACATAACCAGTCCAACGGGACACTATGAAAGCAGCTCTAAGTGGAAAGTTTGTAGCTATAAATGCATATATATATAGTAGAGCAACCCCAAATAAACAGCCAAATGACACATCTATAGATCCTACATACAAAGACAAAAACAAGTCTGAAACTAACAGAAAGAAATGCTTACAATCAAAGTGGAAATTAATGAAACTGGGACTAAAAAAACTCCTTACGAAGGAATCAAATTGTTGGTTCCTTGAAAGGATGGGGAGATCTAGAAATGGGGGAGAAGGAAAGAAAGAAAGATCAAGATGTGGTACACATGTGTCGCAACTCCCCCACTATCAATGGATTTGTGTTCTATGTATTACAGACATGTCTCAGTAAAAAACATTGAGAAAGCATTTGAATCAGGCCCATACTTCCTGGTGCCTCCTTGCATATCCGTGGACACTCACTCACCTGTTCTCAGTTCCGCTGTGGGACTTAGCATTCACCATTTCCCTTGTTGAGCTCATCAGTGGCTTCTTGCTCCTAAACCAGTGGTCAGTGATCAGCCCATATCTTAGCCCATCAGAGACAGCTGATCTGTAGGTCAGTCTTCCAGGGTCAACTCACTTGATTTCTTCTTCCACCTAATTAACACTCATTTCTTCTCGCAGTGTTTCCTTCTTTTCTCCCAAACCCTTAAGGTTGAATCTCTCCCTGCCTCATGCACAACCCTTAGCTCTCCACTTTTATACAGTCACTCCCTTGGTGACCTCATTGACCAAAATGTGTTTTATGTGTGCGCTTGTGGATCCAGAAATGTCACCTACTGCACAGCCCATTCCCTTGACGCTACGGTTTGCCAGTTGACATCCCAGTATCTTTCTTTTGTTTCTGAGAGGCAACTTGAACCTTCCATGTCCATCTACACTCTTGATCTGCACTTGCCCATCAAGTCTGCATGCACCTTCCCGGTCTCAGAGGTATGGTTTGGCTGTAGCTCTACAGACGTGTTTCACCTCCTCTACATATAAGACTTTGGAAGGTTTGAGGATGCACTTTGTTAGCCTTGCACTGAGGCTCACTTGAACTGTCCCATTTAAAGTCATAATCCATGTCGTGCCCACTTCACTCTTCTTTTTGGATCCCCTTCCTTTACATGGAATTCCGTGTCTTCTGATGTTAACTTATCTGAACAGAATGCTGAAATATGTTTCATCTTAGGTCTTTTTTGTCTGCATTGTCTAAGATGTATCCCAAGTATCTAGCACATGTCAAATGCTCATAGTACTTACTGAGTGAATATCCTGATTTGAAAGAATGCAACATAAACTTCAATAGCTTGTCACTCAAAAGCAATCTCTCTGTGACTTTTCTCTCTGTGTACAGTACAACCATTTCACCAGTTACCGATGAGATGGGGAGGAGCAGAAAACCAAAATTAGTTCAAAAGAAAAAAAAATGTAGATACTTTCACAATTAATATTTGCTATTGTTGTAGAGATGGAATCTACAGCCCTTCAGTTGCTAGATACACATACTACCAGTCCCCAATTTTTAGACAGACTGAAATATTTTTTCTTTGACTTCCTGGATACCAACTCTTGAATTTCTTTTTATTTTAATGTATTACACATAGATATTAAGAAAATATGAAAGCAGTTCTAGGAAAAAATAATTTGGTAATCATTTCCTCTTCATTGCTGACCTTTTCTCACGTTTCCCTTGGTTCTGTGCCATCAATTCTCCATATACTCAATTTTTGCACCTAATACTAAATGTTCCTTTTTTAATTGAATTCTTAATGGTACATTTTATATACACATTATAATCACACTATATATTGAGAATTTGTACCAGCATATGACACGACTTAATTCTTATTAAGATTAAATATTCTAATGGTGTCAGTAAGCCAACTTCAATTTCAGAGGCATCAGCTGTGTCAAGAACAGGTCTCTTATACAAAGCTTTATTTCCAAGGAGACCTTTCTAATTGCTTTCATTCAGGTACTTTGCACGCAAAATGGGAAACTTGGTTCCTTGCACTCCCCCCACATTTCCTCCTGACACACACACACACACACACACACACACACACACACACACGTATGCCACTACTGTTTAGATCATACACATCTGCTTCTCTTTTTCTCATTGCTCGCCAGGTGAGTGCTTTGTCATTGTCCACCACACATTCTACATGTTGGGTCACTTTATCTTTCTCACCAATCAGTTTTTAGTAATCAGCAACTCATTTTAAATCATGTGTGCAATCTTTGCTTTTGTATGTATGGATCTGAACCCTGACTCCACTCCAATTTAGCTAATTAAGCTTTTGGCAAACTACTTCAGAGTCTGTGTTTTCCTTGTAAAATGAGATATTAATAATTTCTACCTTGCTAGGTTCTTGTGAAAATCAGAACTAATACATGGAAAACATCCATATGAGGTTGGAGCTTATGTAAAAATATCAACCACTATAATGTAAATGACTCCCCCACTGAAAATTTCCTGTGCCTTCCTGTTTTCGGGAAGAGCTGACTGTTTCTTACCTGGCTTGTAAGACCGCCCCTCAACCTCTGTGCCTTTCATCCATGATTTGTCCCTTGCCTCCTGAATCTTGGTTGAACTTCAGCTTGGAGTTTTCCTACTACAGGAGAAGCCCTGTTTCTAGGAATGCAGTTCTTGTCTTGTTGAATTGCAGTTACTTGTTTCATTGTCCAGCCTTGCTCTGTTATCACCTGGAGGCAGGGCAGGGAGGATCTGTCTTTCTCACCATATCCCAGTTGATTGTGACTCTGTCTGAATGTTGGCAATATCCACCAAGTGAATACTGAGTAATCCAGGAGGGTGAGTGAGATCTGAAGCCCTACTTAGTGCTTGTAACAGGATACAGATCTCCTTACAAGTGTTTAGTAATCTCATGCTAAACCCAACCACCTTTTGAAGTGGTACAACCATTATATTGTATGCATAAAATGTACCAGTAAAATCAATTTAAAAAAGAAAGTTTAAGAAAATGCAGTTTATTAAAAACAATCAACAGGGAATCTCTTAAAGAAACAGTATTTTCCATGAACTCTTATCTTTGTCTCATTCTTCTGTTAAAGGTTCTTACTACTAGATTAAGGTCATCTGTGTTATACAGTCCGATTTTAATTAAGACTTGAAAATGCCAATACTTCACAGTGATATAAAAGGGAGTTCAGAGATTAGTAGTTTTTAGGTGCTTAATAATATTAAATGACAGTGGTTGTAAAACAAACCTAGGTTTATTGATCATATGTGTAAATATCAGTCACTCAACTTGACTTCTAATAAAAAATCTGCAAGTTATAAACTGTTTTCAAGACTTGTTGAACATTTGACCTTTAAGATTTTGATTTGAATCAATATCTGAATCCAGATTGGACTACAGAATGCCTTGTTCAGTAATTATTTTAAGCTTCTCCTGTGTGTTTTCTATTCTGCAGGGAGAAACTTCCTATCTAAAAGTCAGAAAGAAAGGATAATTGAGGAAAACTTCCTTTTTGTTTTTTTCTAATTATGAGTATAGGTCAGTGTCAGCCACAGTTAGCCAGTCTCACCCCTGTCCAGAAATCACAGTATGTGCCCCCAGGCCGTGGCACTGTCCTGCCAGTGGCAGCTTTCTGAATTTAATAAGAATCCCAGTTAGTATTCCAGTGGCATAATGTCAGCAGATGTCCAGAAGTTAACATTCTAGAACATTTACAAAGCTTGGGTCATTTGTATTAATTTGAAACCCACGAAGGTGGACTTCACTGTACTTTTGCTGACAGAAAAAGGATCAGTTTGTTCTTGCTTCTACTTTTTTCAAACATTGCAGAAATCTTTTCAAAACATTTCTCTCCTCTCTTCAGAGTTCCAGGTAGTACAATATGGTAAGCAGTTGGAGTGTGAGGATGGCCTTGCAGAAGAGCTGGTCCCTCCAGTCTCAGTCTGCTTGGCTGTAGAACAATCATCAGAGGGCTGCTGTCCTTATGACATGCATGTGCCTCTTCTTCCGCCCCTGTACTATGATATCAAATGGTAGTGAAGATTAAGTTACATATTGAGCACATGTTTGAGCCAGGCAAAATTTTTGAGTTCATCATAATTTTATTCCTTATATACCGATGAGGTACAGAGAGAACTCAAGCAAAGCACTGCCCAATGCCACACAGCTACCATGAGGCACAGTCTAGCACAGATTTTTTGTCTGTGGTTATGGACCCTACAGGCTAACTCAATACTGTGGAAGAAGCTCCCAGTCTTCCTGTCAGCTCATCCTCACAGTAAAGTCAGGCAACTGTGAATAAGTGTTTTTCTAAGCAGAATAAATGAATCTTCACATTTTATCATAAGCCATCCATTTCCAATTCCAAGGCCACACTTTGTCTTTATTGATTCTTTAACAGACTTGATATTATTTAATGTTAAGTGGAAATTTGACAACTCTTCTATGAAGGTAATGCTGTATTCAGGAAGATATAATTTGCAAACATATTGAAATTTTATAACTACTAAAAATATCACACCTTTTACCACTTCAGTTGTAAAACTAAGCTAATGAGAAGCACATTTGCTTCATTGGTAGAGCCGAAAGGTGCACATTTTCAAATCAAGCAGCCTGTCGTAAGCAGGTTCTGAGCTTGATTACTAGCTCCAGCAGGTCATTTTTTTTTTTTAATAGAGACTTTCATGTTTTCTACATAAATAAGCCAGGACATCTGCAAACAGAAAATTTTACTTCTTCATTTCCAGTAGTTATTTGTGGGAGACAGGGGAAGAGATAGAACCAGAGCCTCCGTGGCAAACTGCAGTCCCCCGTGAGTCACACAGTAAAAAGATTAATAAACAACAAACCACAAAATTGGAACTTTGAAAAAAAAAAGCTGAGACCAGACTTGACCCTTGCTTCTTTGAGCAGCAGCAGGATCCCCAGTACCCCGAGCTCACCTCACCTTTACTCAATACCAAGCCTTCACACCCCAAATCCTAGCATGCATAAGACAGGGACGATATCCACAATAATCCCTGTAGTTGAAGATCCTGTGAGGCAGGGCAGATGTCCACCAGTAATCCTAGTGCAATAATCCTAGCAGTTGATCCCGAAGGGCCAAGCAGACATACTTAAAGCAAAGTAAATAAGTCATAAGTCCAAATAAAGCGTAAGCAGTTCTCGACAGTTCTTCTCATTTTGTAATTTAGTTGCTCTAAATAGAATGTTAAATATTATGCTGCACAGATGTACAGAAACTGGGATCTTTGCCTTCTTCCTGTGTTAAAAGGAAAGCTTTTCGCATTTGCATTGCTGAGTATGGTGTTTGCCAAGAGATGTTTCGATGTGAACTATAGTGTGTTGAAGAACTTTCCCTCTAAACCTAGTTTGTTGGCAGTTCTTGTCATGAAAATGGTCTATTTCATCAAAAATGTTTTCTGTCTCTGTTGAGACAATCATGAGATAGTGTTTATTCTGTCGGTGTAGTTTATAAAATTGATTTTATACATTGAACTATCCTTGCATTCCTGAAATAAATTGCACTTAGTCATGGTGAACGAGTTCTTAATGTGCTGTTGGCTCAGGCTTGCTTGTGTTTTGTTGAGCCTGCATTCATCATGCATGTGACTTGTGACTGTTCTCATGACAGCTTTGTCTGGCCTTTGTCTCAGGGCAGTGTCACGAGCCTTGTGAGATGTGTGGAGGTGGGCTGTCCTCCTCTGTGTCCCGAAGGCTTTGAGAGCTGGTGTTGATTCACCAGTGAAGCCATCTGGCCATGGGATCTTATATGCTGGGAAGTTGTATGTCAGATGGCTGACGTAGGTTCTGGACAAGTCTATCCAGACTCTCTTCAAGTCCCCTTTGTGTTTTAGAACTAGTTATTTAAAATTTTGTTGGATAGTAATGTTAGACTTTGCCTAATTTGTTTATTGTACTTTTTTCTCTCTCTCATTTTGTAGTCTCTAAATTAAGTAATTAAAAACAGCAAATGGCAGAAAAAAATATTGCATTATCCTCAATAAATGTTCTCTGATGTAAGGTTTAAACTAATGAGTGTGAAAAAATTTAGTAATTATTGAAATTGGTAGCAGTGAAATGGCTGCTTCATTTTGGAGATGGACAATTTTGGTTGCACGTGGGACAGTCAGAATATTTCTAATGAATTTGGAGGATTACCTGTTCCCGGAAGAAAGTCTCTTCACACTCAAGAGTTGATGTTCTCTGTTTGGCTTCAGAAAATAGCAAACCTCTTGTGAATTTGTTTGTTTCCTATCTGGCCCCTCTCCTTTGGCATATCCTGTTGACATTACCTCTATAGAGAACTTCCTGGAAAGCAGTTAATTTTGTTTAATTTTGTATCGAGCAGAAATACTTTCGTTTAACTACTAGGTCATGCTTTAAACCCAGAACAAATGACAGAGCCAGGCACCAGTCTGTGAAATAACTGTGAAAGCACCCAGTCTCTACATTCACGACAGATTGTTTCTGTCTCAGTGTGCATGTGTTTGATGACGCAAAGTATGCCAGTGGTGCGCTGGACTATTTCACTCAAAAGTCCAATGATGTTGATTTGGGGCCAGAACTCGGAAGAGCTGGGAAAATATCAAGAAAAACAAGTTTTATCAAAAGGCAAATTAGTTTTTGAAGTTGGTGTTAATTGGCAGCCAAGGTGTTTCATTATGAAGCTGAATTTTTAACAGTTGTTACTTGGTTACTATGATAACACCAGCCTGAAGAAAACACTGCAGCGTAAAGGACATGCCTCCTGTTTCTCCGGTGCCTTTCCCAACGTGTCAATAATGCAGGCCTGTTTTAAAACACTTATGTGCTGCCTAGAAACAGTGTCTGTGTTGGCTGTTTGTTCAACTTTATTTCTGGATTAGAGGCACATTTTATAATGAAGGGTTCAGGGATGATCACTTTCACACGGCAGGTGTTGTATTTTTCTGTTTTGCCAATCCTCGATGTTTGAATGATGCACAAGACCTTGTTGGGGGAAACTGTTTTTTTCTTTGTAACCTACTGCATAAAGCAAACCCCAGGAAATACATAACTTGTAACTGGAGAGATGATTCTTTTGGATGAAGCAATGAGAAATGTGCTGTTTTGTCTCTGTGTGTCGATGTACCTACTGCTGATTCTTTTTTTCAAGAAAAAGCTCCAGAGGGCCACGGGCAGTGAATTTCAACTGCTTATTTCCCTTTCTAGTCATGAGCAGCATGGAGGAGGCTTCTCTCCATGTACAACATGTCCAGAGCCCCCGGGAGTGTGTATGCTTTGATACTTTATCCATTCGGATATTTTAGTTGCTGGCTTAGGTAAAAGAAAAGAGAACAAGAAAGAGTTGTCTGCCCTAGTGACTTCTCAACTAAGAAGCATCAGTGACTCCTCAACTTCTGAGCATCAGACTCTTGTGTTGCTCATCCATAGTCATCATTTTAATCCTTGTCAAAGTCAGCACTCAGTTTTGTGGTGATGTGTAGGGAAGAAATCATTTTCAAGGGGTCATATGGCAAAACTCTTGGTTTAAGTTCGTTGTCATGGGCTCTCAAGTCCAAAATCTAATTATGTGACCATAGTCTTATTGGAGCCTATGCTATCGATTCTAAGAGGTGAGCATGGCTCAATCTGTTGTCCTTCAAATGAGAAAACAGGGTTTCCTCTCCCCTTGCAAACTCTCAGCCAGGGCTTTTAGAAACATAATGGATGTGTCTGCCGTAGCATTGTCACAGGGGAGGCTGGGACAAGAGAGAACTCATGACTCCTCTGCTGCTCGCTTGAGGGGCAACATGTGTGCTGGATTTCTGGCAGCCCGGTGGCTCACTAGAGACCTCTGTCATTCTGTTCATCCTCTCGTAGGCCATGATCGAGACTGTTAACAACCTCCTCCAGCCACAAGCTTTGAATGCGTGGAGAGACCTGACGACAAGCGATCAACTCCGGGCAGCCACCATGTTGCTGGACACCGTGGAGGAGAGTGCATTCGTGCTGGCCGATAACCTTCTGAAGACTGATGTCGTCAGGGAGAACACAGACAATATCCGTAAGTGGCCCTCAATACATAGATGGTCCCACAACCCCTGTGTTGCAGAATAAGGAAGAGAAAAAAGTCCAGCTGGCGCACCACATAGGAATCGCACTGCATTTCAATGGAGATCATTTATTCATGTTTCTAGAATTAAATAGGCATTACCTTTCAGCCTACAAAGGTCAGAAACATATATCCTTAACTCATTAGGACACTGCAGTTTTGGACATACTAGCATGAGATCACTGGTAGTGAGGTCTGTTTGATTTTAGATTTTTTATGTATGTCTGTATCATTTGTACCACTTAGTATTTTGTCCTCATGCTACAGGGTTTATAGGTCATTGTGAATCTATGTTTGAATTGTGTGTATAAACAAAGTCATTTGAATGAAGATGATAAAACAGTGATAATTTTTTTACTTGGCTTGTAAAGAGTATCAATTCCTTTTATTATGGTGTGCCATACAGCTCACAGTTTTATTTCAGGAGATTTGCTAAAACTATATCATATTTTATTCAATTTAATAAAACATCAACATCAATATGATATTAGAGCTCAGTTTATAAAAGGATTTTTATGTCATTCATAAAATAAAAATAATATTTTTAATGGTAACTAGTGATATAAGGATGGGACTTAATTTTTAAATTTTTGACTTTATTATTAATGTGTTTATATTCATTACATTATTTTGAGTTTTTCCTTTATTTTTAAAAAGTTAAAATAGTAAAACTATACTTTCTTAAAAACTGAACTATTTTAGCATGACAGAAAAGGATGAGAACCCCAGTGGTGTTTGTTTGTTTGTTTGTTTGAGACAAGGTCTCGCTTTGTAGTTCAGACTGGCTCTGAACTCACTATTAGCTCAGGCTGGCCTTGAACTTACAGCAATCCTCTGGCCTCTGCCTCCCAAGTGCTGGAATTACAGATAGGAGCCACCGTGCTCAGCCTTGAGGTATATGGTTACCAGGGATTGAACTCAGGACCTTGCACTTGCCAGGCAGATGGTGGAACCACTGAGCTAAACCGCTGTTCCCTTTAGTGTTTTGATTTCAGAACCATTTTAGTGATTTAGAGAATTATCATGGCTTTGTTGTGTTTCTCAGTGAGCTCTGGTAACCCCTCTGTTGTTGACAGAATTGGAAGTTGCGAGGCTCAGCACAGAAGGAAACTTAGAAGACCTAAGATTTCCAGAAAACATGGCCTATGGAAGCACTATCCAGCTTTCTGCAAATACTTTAAAGCAAAATGGCCGAAATGGTAAGTTACTATATTTATTTTGTTTTATTTTATTTTTTACTTGATAGTATTGAAATTACATGGGTTCATGTATTCATTTTTTATTTGATGAAAAGATAAAACAACGTTTCATAGTGCTATAGTAAGAGAATAGAAATAGTTAAAATCCTCTGTATCATTCACTTCAAAGTAGTCACTCAGAGTATAAGAAAACTCTTGAAGACATAAACATAGACATTACATTTGGAACAGAACTTCAGTGGCACAAAAAATAATACTGAGAACCAGCAAAAGGGATTATATCAAATTAAAAAAACTTGGGCTCAGGCAAAGAAGACAACCAACATAGTGAAGAGACAACCTACAAAACAGCAACATACTTCTTCCATGTATTTCTTGGACAGACGACTGAACTAAAGAATATAAAAAGAACTTAAAGAAATCAGACCCCTCAAAAGTAAAAGGCCCAATCAGAAAAATAAAGACAATGGAAATGGATGGACACTTCTCAGAAGAAGTACGGATGGTCAATAAACACATGGAAAAGGGTTTAATGACTCAGCTTTGGAATTTCCTGTCCACTGTGGAAGAGCTCTTTCTTTGCCTATCCTTATAGCTTTCTCCTTCTCTACTTAATCCTTTATCTACAGAGATGTTTATCCCATACAATTCTCTATTAGGGCTGGAAATTATTCCATTACCTTTCAGTTTTCAGAAACTTGAATACATGGGAAATTATGAATACCAAAACCCAGATGACTGACATTTTTCCTTGAAAAAGTAACTCTCCTTGGGTTTACCATTTTATCTTATAAAAATTTGAAAGAAAACTTTCCTTCTAATTTTTTCAAATACATTTTTTTTATTTCAACATTTTTTGAGAGTCTCTCTATACATTTTCTTTGCCAAACATGCTGAAAATTTGGAACTGCTATATGTAGGTCAGCTCATGGACTGAATTCACTAAAAAAACCCCTTAAATTTCAATAAATAAGTAATTTCATAGAGATAGTATGTTCTAAGCTTCACAAATCCTGAAATTTTAAAACATATTATTCCCAGGCAGCAGCGGCCTGTCAGATGGCAGGAAGCTGACCTCAAATTGGAGCAACCTACTCAAGACATGTGTTTTATATCACAGCGTGTATAGTAAAGGAGGAGGACGCTGTTAAATATTAAGAAAATCTATATTTTTGTCATCAGACTAAAAGGCTTTGTAAGCAGTAGAATTCTTAGAAAACTGAAGTTAGGGATCATCATTATTTTGTTAATGAGACAAAAAGAAATTTTGACACAGAAATAAGATTACACACGGCAAAATCACATTCCCAAGTTAGCTCCCTAATTGGGTTCTCTGCTTCTGCTGCTGCTTCTGCCCTCTGAGGACATTTCCTGTTGAGAGACGGTCCTTCCAAAAATAAACTCCCCCCTTCTCCTGCTACAACTGAAGGTGAACCCCTGCGTCTCCCTCGTCCGCCCTGCGCCCCGCTCTGCTCCTCCCCCCTCGATCGCCTCAGCCCCGTCTCCTGTCAGCATGTTCTCCGTGATCCAAGCACATTAACCTAACTTCTACTCCGGCTCACTTTGTACGTGTTCCTAGATTAGAGGTTTTTTGTTGCATTTTCTCTTCTTCTTAAAAATGCATTTTTTTTCTAATGTTTCTGTGCACCCTGGCCTGCCCATCATTCAATTCTTCAAATACATCTACACTCCATGAAGAAAGTCTTTATCTCCTGTCACGTGGACCATTCTCTCCCAGTCATTCTCTCCCCATTAGCCACGCTGACGCCAGGGTTTATCATAATACTGACTGATTTGCCATTACAGGAAATTACATTATTAATCTTCCTGTACAGTCTGACTCTCCGCCTAGGCAGTAAACTCCATGAGGGCAGGGACCCTGTCCCTTCCTGTTTCTGAGGTAATTCCGGTGCGCATGCGTGACTCCCTGAGGACGGGCTGGACACGTGTGCGAACTTTCAAACACAAAGCTAGTGAGGACTGACATACATCTCACTTCACCATAGTAGCACATGGGCTCAGTGCTGTTATTATTTATTACATTCCTGTACAAGTTGTTACTTCTTTTTACACCACATTTAAGTATAAATTTTGGAGTGAGAGACCTGAAACAATTACATGTGAGTAGAGTTATTGCCATTTAGATGAAAGTTGATAGTATGAACACGAAAAATGTGTCTATATTCCCAAGTCCAGCTTTCCAAAACTCAGCCTTTTTATACTAAATCTAGATGGGGAGGATTATCCTTTGTAGACATTTAATGCATTAGTATTCTTCAGTTTGTTGCCTTTACATAGTTAGGTTAACAGATACGGGCTAGGTCAGAGCACCTTCCTCCCTTGTGTGATCCTCGTCATAATCTTTTTTTTTTTCTGGATTACTGAAAGCATAATGGAATCCATAATGCTCAGTTCCAGAAGACAGTGGATCAAAGAGGCTGTCGGCAGCCTGTCCTGCGTCCTAGAATCTTCTCCAAGACGTCCTTCGAGCCACAGTGAAGTCTGATGCAGCCCCTCAGTGCTGCAGCTGCTATTTCTACTCCCCTTCCAGCCTCACGCAGTTCCTCATCCAAAGTCTGAGACCACTGCATCTGGCTGGAGAGTCAGGCAGCAGAGCCCAGAGAACCTCTTTGCAAGGTTAATTGGGAAACAAATGTATATGCATTCTGTGTTTCTGCATCCCTAACCTAGGAGCGCTGTTTAATGGTAAACAGTCCCTCCTCTTCAGAAGATGTTTTGTCTGTCTTCTCCCTTGACCTAGGATTCAGAGATGGGAAGTGTGACTTCCTCATTTTAGTAACCATGGAAATGGAGCAGTGTCTTTCTTGGTGAAGTGATGTGACTACACTGAGAGTGAGATGTAGCCTTTGCTTTTTTCTAAGGAAAATAGATGCTAAGGGAAGAACCACGGCAAAAGGAGATCATACAATAAAATAAACACATTTGAAGTATCTACCTCGAGGACTTTGACAGATATACACATCTATGGAATATCAAATAAGACAAAATACAACCCCTATTATCTAGAGCATTCCGTGGTGTCTTTTCCCAAGCTTTTATCTTTCGTACCACATGAAATGTTCCTCTCCTTACTCTTTCTGTCGACAAGGGTTTCCTGTTGTAGACTTCATGTAGCTGGAATAACACAGTCTCACTTCTTTTGTCTGGATTCTATAACTCTGCAAAATATTTTTGAGATTCATTCATGAAGTATCATTGGCCAATAGTCTGTTGATGTACGGCCTGTTCTAGAACATGTGTGTGTTTTATTTTATTCTCTCATTTCAACTGTGGCAATAAATATTCTACAAGATTTTCTTCCTTGTGAATACATCATTGCTTTCTAAGAAGAGTGAAATGTGTTTAGATTCGCAGGAGGTTGACAAATATCTTCCCAAGTGTGTAGATGGAAGCACTTTATCCGCCACCAGCAGGGTACAGGAATTCTGAGCACTTCTCACGCCTGTCACCACCGCTGTGATCATTTTTGATTTGAGACACTCTAGTTGTTATAAAATGCTATCTCAGTATGGTCTTAGTTTTCATTTTCCTAATTATGGGGTGAAGTTCAGTATTTTTCAGGTGTCCACTGACCTGACATTTCTCTTTTTTCCCAAAAGCCTATGTTTGTGTTTTATCATTTTAAAATATTATCTATTATTTTCTTGTGGACTAGCAGAAATTGTACTTTCATGAATCCTATGGTTTTCCTGCTTTGTTTGCTTATTAAGTTCTTGTGTTTTTTTTTTAATGAATGTAAGTATTTGATTCTGAAAAAATTCAGTTGACCATTTTATACTTAGTGTTATTTGAATCCTACCTGTCATTTCTCCTTAATAAAAAAGGAAAGATATAATCCTGTGTGTTGCAGTACATTGTTTACAGTTCTGGTTTTCCTATGATCCATCTTGAACTCAGTTTTGTGTATAGAATGATATAAAGATTGAGGTTCCTTTATTTTTAAAGCACTGATATGTAGTTATTTCAGCAGATGTTGACTTTTCACTTTGGTGCCAGTCATATAAATGCTTGAATTAGCATGTATGTGAGTGCATCTTATTTTATTTAATTACCGTCCAGTTAGAACTAAGGTAAAAGCACAAAAACCAGGTTATTTTCCACCTGATAATTCCTACTTGCATCAATTTTAGGGGAGATCAGAGTGGCCTTTGTTCTCTATAACAACTTGGGTCCTTATCTGTCCACGGAGAATGCCAGTATGAAGCTGGGGACAGAAGCCATGTCCACAAATCATTCTGTTATTGTCAACTCACCTGTGATAACAGCAGCAATAAACAAAGAATTCAGTAATAAGGTTTATTTGGCTGATCCTGTGGTGTTTACTGTTAAACATATCAAGGTAAGAAAATGGCACATTATGTCTAGTTGCTTACATTATTTGCATTCGTTATAACGTGAATATTTGATGCATTTTTTATTTTACAACAGTTCTATTATTTTCAGGGAGTAATTCATTATTTATAAAATGTAGTAGTGATTTTTTCCAGAAATAATTAAATTATAGCTGCAATTGCCAGAGAAATAAGCAAAGCAAAAATGAATATTGAGGCGGTATTATAGATGCATTAATTCTCTCTAACATAGAGATATTTTAACTTTATCACTATGCCATGTTTTACATGACATGATATTGTATACCTTAAACATATACACTACAATTTATGCTTAGAAAAGAGCTAGCAAAATATTAGATGGAATTGAACAAAGTCTCATATGATAATGCAAGTAGTTATGTCTTTTGCAAGATTTATTTTTGAGTAAATACCAAGATTGGTTGTCATTGTTAGTTCTACAAAGATTTCCAAACATTGACTTCAGAACCTCAGTTGGCTTCAGAATTTGTTGCTGCAGTTAACTTCTTGGCTTTGAAGTGTATAGCAGCTGATATGATTCTAAAACATTGATACTAATATTCCTTCAATATTATTTAATAATTTAAAAACAGTTGACACTTCTAATCAGTGGAAAACATAGCCTATTTCCAGTTTTCATAAAGTTAATGAGGCTCGTTTAATATGAAAACACTACAGACAGGAACACAGGAATTGCAGCAGAGGGGAGGCTGTGTTGCATGGAATGGGAATGCATCCTTAACTCACATGGAATTGAAGTGGTTTTTGCCTTTATTTTTTTTGTTTATTGCCTCATTTTCCCGCTGTAGCAGTCAGAGGAAAATTTCAACCCTAACTGTTCATTCTGGAGCTACTCCAAGCGCACCATGACAGGCTATTGGTCGACACAAGGCTGCCGTCTCCTGACAACAAACAAGACGCACACCACTTGCTCCTGTAACCACCTGACCAACTTTGCAGTTCTCATGGCACATGTGGAAGTTAAGGTACAACACAGGTCAAAAAACAGAAACACATTAGCTTGTGATCAGTCACTGACTGTGAACAGTCGTCTCAAGACAAGAGCTGTCTCACTTCAGTGTTTCTCCACTTTCATAGTAATGTTGTCCAGGACTATTAGGCTTTCATATGTCCTTTCATATGATTTATAAAACTGAAGTTTGCTTAATAAATTTCTACTAGTTCTCTGCTTTTCTGCTGTATAAATCACAGTTTATAAGTTGGTAGGCCAGTGGAATTAGTTAGCTGGGAATTCGTCAGAGTCTAAAGAGCTGTGCGTAAGATCCAACACACAGCTGTCAAACCCCATCTTAACAAAAGAACTAAGCTAAGTGAGGCTTTAGCTAACTTCCAAAGTCTGCCTGCAAAGCATAAGGTCCTGAGTTTGATTCCCAGTACCACACACCACAGTGCCGGGCCTGGTGGCTCATGCCTGTAATCCTAGCACTTGGGAGGCAGAGGCAGGAAGATTGTTGAGTTCAAGGCTAGGCTGGGCTACAGAGTGAGTTCAGGGCCAGCCTAAACTACAAAGCGAACAAAAACAAAAAAAACCAGTGACTGTTTTGGATCTGCAGGGAAATTTAACATATACATTACATATGTATATGTTATACATATATATACATATATATACATATATATATGTGTGTATATATATATACATATATATATACATATATGTTATACAGATAACAGGTGTATGTCACTGAGAAATATCATGTATATATTAATGGTAGAGAGAATATTCTTAAATATCCTTGGTGGAAATATAGAATATACCACCAACTAGCTCAATATTAAATATTTCTTGACTTTCGGGCCAGGGGGATATAGCTCAGTGGCTCCGGTGCCTGTCTTGCAAGTGCAAGGGCCCGGGTTCAATCCCCGGTAACCACCTACCATACTGGGCATGGAGACTCACCCCAGCAGCAACCAGTATCACATACCACAGTGCCAGGCGTGGTGACTCACGCCTGTAATCCCAGCACTTTGGAGGCAGAGGCAGGAGGATTGCTGGGGTGTGAGTTTGAGGCTGAGCTCAGGGCCAGCCTGAACCACAAAGCGAGACCCTGTCTCAAAAAAACCTAAAAAAAAAATAAAATAAAATAAAAAAATTCTTGACTTTCAAGGGTCAGGTAAAACAGAGAAATATAAACACATGGGTTTGCAATGTGAGATCCAGCCAGCAGGGTTCAGGGTATCAGCTCAACCAGGACAACTGTAAAGAACAGAGGTGCGGTGTAACACAAAGCCAGAAGCCCTACACCTAAAAACTCAGAGGAGAGCAGGAGCAAGTCGGTGTCTCAGAGGAGGCACTCAGTGTGAGGAGATACACACCCTGTTGGACACTTTCATTCATATTCTAAGCAATTCAGAGATCACTGAGAGTCAGTATCCTACTTCCCTCATCTCAACAGGTCAGGGACTAGGGCTGACTCAAGTCCACAGGTTGTGCCCAGACAATAATTTTAGCTGTTGAAAAAATAGATTAGATGCATTGTGTAGCATTTTAAAAAGGCTACTTTTTAAACGCAAACAAGATACTCCATCCAAAGAAAACATTTCCCTAAAAATTTTAAAAGCTACAAACTAAATGAAGTAATTACTAGTAAAATTTGGAAATATAACTTGCAGTGTTTTCAGAAACTTGTGATTTAACTTACATATTATTTAAGATTATCTTAAAATTATTAGTTTCATATAATTAATAAAAAATATTTGCTTTTAGAACTATTGCTGTTTTCCCCCCCTTTTGTGAGGTATGATGCTCATAGTATCAACATTTTATTCAAAATTCAAAGCTTCATTTTCATAGAATTTCAGAATATAATATTTCCTTCAAGTTTATTTGATACATATAGTATTGTGAAAGAAAATGAGTACTAAAACCTTCAATTGGGTCTGGCAAAAACTGGACATTCTTTCATACATTAACTAATTTTTTTATTATATATGTGAAGATTACTTAACTGTTCAACATTATTAGCACATAGTATTTTCAAGGCAGTTACTTCTACAGGCACAATGAAATGTGAAATAACATGCCATTTTAATCCTACTGTTAAGTTCAGGACATATGTGTTAGGACATAATGCAATAAAAAATGACAAAGGGTGCTACCTTCAATAGATTTACAGCTTTTTAAAGTTAGGACAGAAGTACCTAGATTATAATAAGATAGTGAGAAGGGTAAAGTTTAATGTTCACACTTTCTCATAATACACTTTTGAGAAAACTGAACAAAGTCAAGAAAATTTCTTAGATGATTATAAGATGTAAATAAAGAGATTAATGAATGAGCTAGAACGCTGTGAGGAACACCCCCAGGGACAACAGCAAAGAACAACGTGGACGATGCCGTGTGTCCTGGTGTGTTTTGCGTGCTTTGGAGAGTTTAAAGCGACTGTGCCATGTGATCACGTGACTGCTTATTAGTGGAGATGAGCTGGGCAACACGAAGGCTGGGAGTCACAGGGGGCCCCCATATGGAAATTTAGGTGGTTTTCACATCTGTGGTCCTAGGGCAGCAGCCAGAACGGGTCCTTATGCATCACAGGTCTTGTGTGTCTGAATATTTGCTAGTACCAAGTAGAGTGACAGAAATGGAATGTAGCCTAATCTAAGGAGATTCACCCATGTGATGACAAAGAGGACTCTGTCCTCGTGTCTGAAATCTCAGCACTACTGAGCTTGGCCCCATGTGTGAGTCCCTAGGTTCAGTCCCCAGCCCCTCTGGTGCCCCGCTAGTATGTACACTGAAATTAGAATTCCCAGAATCCCCAGATTTCTGCATCTTCCCGTGGCAGTGTGGGGCATGCCTCCACCTAACTCTGTCACCATATACTGTGCTCCCTCAAAACTCTGAGGCCCTGCTTAGAGGATCCCCTTTCCAAAGGCTCAAATTATTAGTGAGTTTTTGCATAGATTGTGGGCAATTAAGAAATCATTGCTACGGGCCAGGGATTTAGCTCAGTGGTTCCGGCACCTGTCTTGCAAGCGCAAGGGCCCGGGTTTGATCCCCGGTAGCCACATACCATACTGGGCATGGAGACTCACCCCAGCAGCAACCAGTGCCACATATCACGGTGCCGGGCGTGGTGGCTCACGCCTGTAATCCCAGCACTCGGGAGGCAGAGGCAGGAGGATTGCTGTGCTGTGAGTTGGAGGCTGAGCTCAGGGCCAGCCTGAACCACAAAGTGAGACTCTGTCTCAAAAAACCTAAAAAAAAGAAATCATTGCTAGATTTCTAAACAATCACAGTGCTACCTGAATTTGCATTGTACATATCACTCCGGATACTAGGTGGACAAGAGATGTGAAGATGGTTAGACCACCTGTATTTTGACAGGAATTCCCAAAGTCCTGCTAAAGGACATATAGGGCCTAAATGTCACCCATCTCAGTGAGGATGAGGGGAAGGGAATGGTTTATATTTATACGTATTCAGGACTCAAGAACACAATACCTTGGTTAGGGAAACTGAGAGATGACTTAGCAAAAAGAAAGTACAGGTCTGTGACTTCTCATCCCCTTCGTGTCAGGAAAAACAGAAGAAGTATTAATGTTCAGCACACTTCAAATGGGAAAACTGCAGGAAATAGTTTGCCTACTTTATATGGTCGATAATCATCACTCGATGCAAGCTTTTCCCGGACTTGAATTTAGAGGTAGTCCAGTGTCCTAGAGTGAGACCACGCCCTCACCCGGTTAGCAACATGGCAGTAAAATTTTCTCAGCTGTGAGCACAGTCCAAATTTTGGTCTTTAAAAGAATATACACCCTATTTTGTCAAAGCTTCACAAATTGATCTAGTTTAGATTGTCTGGCCTCACAAGTGACAGATTTAAATCTAGAATGAGTCAGTCTGTCTGTGGGACTGCATCAGTTTGGGAAATGAACTCAAAAAAAATGGATCAAACTTGAGGCAACAACAAAATAAATATTTTTTTCTCAGTTCTCTGCCCAACAACCTCTCCACAATCTTCAGTATAAGATTCATGATCGTGAGCACTATTGTGTGTCAACAAAAGACAAAATAAATGAAAATCAATATTTTCCTTTATCAGCCAGTCACACAAGATGAGTGCCTTAGAGTTCTTGCCTCACAGTCGCTTATGATTGTCTGAATTAGTCCTATTCTGATCCCACAGCTGGAGTTTGACAGGTTAATGATCAAAGAAAAAACAGAATATTAGGAGAATGATCACCACTAGAACCTAAAAAGAAATCCACTAACCAGATTTACATGACATTAATGTCTAAAATAGAGCACTAATTTATTCATGAACAATGAGAAATGTGGCAGCCAGTTGGAGCAGATATTTATACATGCTACTTGTTATTTTCTGAATGCTAGAAAAATCTATAAAGGAAACAAAATAACATTGAAAAAGTCTGATGAATTTGGAAAGAAAGGAAGAAGCATGTGTTGAATAATCCTGACTGCTATTGACACTGTGATGTCCCACTGTGTCCATCGACTCTTTGCAAGTCTCCCCCTGTGACCTCAGTCACCCACATCTGTCACTTAGCTGTGTCGCCCCCTGCTGCTCAGTTAGCATTTCCTGTCTCTTTTATCCACATATTTTGAACATGGAAGATATACCTCATGAAAATATCGACAGAGGCCCTGACTAAGTGCAGCCTCTTCCTTCTCGTTGGTGAGAAACATTACTAGACTCCAGCGACTCTGGTAGGAACTTCTGGCTCTCAAGAACTCACATTTTTGAAGGAGGTAGAGTTAGGAAGAAGGGTGGGGAGGTGAAACTACAGTAGCTGTCATTGTTTTGATAAATAATGAATGCTGCACCATGACTTGGGACATAGGGAAGACCATCTCTGTGAGGCAGGGGTGCTCAGACAGGACTTACCAGAGACATCCCTCCTCCAAAGCATAAGAAAGGTGTCCTCAGGGAAACTGCGCAAGTGGGGTTGGCCACATTCTTGCTAATTTTCCTAACCTCGCCCTGGGACCCCGCCTCTTTCTTGTTTCTTTTCTTAGTTTCCTGTGTGGGTGTGTCATCATCTCCATTAGCTCTGAATGTCATGGCCCAGAAAATAATTTTAAATATCTGAGTTTTTCCCAGTAGAAGATTTGAAGAATCATACAACTATATAGGTCATTTTATGATTTCCAGGTTTCTGTCTGTTTCTTTACTCTGGGCTCATAGATTCAACCACTGACTTGATGTGACTGCAGATGCTTGTCAGTTTGCCTTGTGAGTGAATCCTAATTGCACATTTTAAATTGAAATATAGTAAGTCAAAATCGATTTAAGACATCTAACCTAACCCATGATGGTTTTCTAATAAAGTATTGACTATCTGATGTAACTTGCTGAATGCTGTATAGAAAATGAAAAACAAAATGGGGTTCAGACAGCACCAATGGAGATTTTTAGGTATGACGGCATGTGGAAACTAGTGGAATAGCCAGGGAATGCCAGAGGTCCAGGATGTGGTCGGTTGTTTACCCTCTTGGTTATGTGGCTCAGTAAGAGCTACAGTTTATTTCTACTGCTTGGTTTCATGAGCAAATATTGTACCTAGATTGCTAGCCTCAGATCAAAATTTAAAATATAAAGTACAGCGTTAACCAACTGCGTTTTGCTTTCACAGTTATAGTCAAAAAATGTTTAAGTAGCATTATCATAAAATTTCAGGTCAGCCAGGAGACTGAAGCAGGAAGTCTGTAAGTTTGAGTTCAGCCTCAGCAATTTAGCAACTTAGTGAGACCTTATCTCAAAACAAACCTATTTAAAAATTGGCTAGAGACGTAGTTCAGTGCAAAGACCCTGTATCCAGTCTCCCATAGCACAAAAAGAAAAACAAAAGAAAAAAAAATAATAAAGGAAGTCAGATGCGCCGAGCTTGGGTCCACGTGTACTTAGACATAGCTCCATAGCTCTGCCGCGCTAGAGCTGTGCTCTGGGGTTCTTCAGAGTGAGCCCCACCATCTGAGCTGACGGTGCTGTCCTCCAGCACGTAGCACCTCACCTTTCTGTCCTGCCTCACCGCACACTCGGAGCACCCTGCTGGTTTCCGAATCTGACATCTTCTCGGTATTTTCTTCATCGTGCATCACCTGGGCGCAAGTCCCTGTTGTCTGCCCACTACTTAGCTTTTTGCTGTGGCCCCATTATTGCCTCCGCTTCTCCCCATGTCTCCTCAGAATAGTTGCCAAAAGCAGCTTTTAAAAATGTGGTTACATACCGTCACACCTCTGATGGAGTGTTCCTGTGAGCTGTTCACCCCCAGGCCGGCTTTCTCTGTGTTTGACTCCGGCTCCAAAGACTGCCTATTTCAGGGGGAGCGAACACCAACACCCTGGCCCCGGTTAGTGTGCTGTGACCTCTCTTCCTCCTTCTCCTCCTGCTCTTGTCCTCGCCCTCCTCCTGCCCCTTCCAGCCCTCTGGTTAGGCGCAAGTCTCACTCCTCCTCCCCGCTGCAGGTCGCCTCATGGCAAGTTTCTTCTCATCCGGGCCTTCACAGGGTCACCTCTGGGTGTGAGGATTTCTCTGGACACCTATGTAAACATTTACACGATCCCTTCTGCACAAAGTAAGTGAAGAGTAAGGCAGACCAAGGTCTGAGCCTCAGGGAATTTGTAGCTGATCACAGGAGAGATACCTTGGTACTATTGACTTGGGGAGATTTCAGCTAAGTCAATTTAGGCAAGTAAGAGAAGCAAAAGTTTGCTTCCAGCAAAGTAGCTCAAGGTCTCTCAAAATTAATTCTGAACACTGAGGCATTTTGTTGTCATTGATTTCTTTTTTTTTTCTTTTTTAAAAGAGAAGGGGATAGTAGACTAGTGTAGATTTGTTTTATCTTGTGAACTTTATTTCCTAATTTGAATATTTATTCAAAATTGTTGACCTAACCACTAGATATTTAAATAAAACAACAGTTTTAATCATCTAGTCCTTAACTGTCAAACTATATGGTGAAATAAACAATGTAAATACGTTTTAAGTTAAATTTCCTGATCAGCTGCTTCTCATTATGTTCTTCAAGCTAAAATATAAGAAACAGATAAAAACACACATATAATGAACACTTTATTAATTTAATAAGTTCCATACATTTCAATTCATTGTGGTTTTCTCATTCCAAAAATCAAACATCCTTTGAACATGTTTTTTAAAAGTCTATATCAAACATAAAGAAAATCATAACTTCAGTGAATGAGTGATGAAGTTCTGTTAGGGAAAAATGTCCGTAAAGAAACACAGGTCAGTCATTCGAACTGGATACGTGAAGAACATTATACAGAATAGCAGTGTGTAGTTGGTCATTGCACAGCCCTTAAGTAAACAGGACTGTTGTGCTGAGTTACAGAGATTTCTCAAATTCTGCCAATAACAAGTAATCTCCCTGTGTAAATGAGGATTACTAATTGTTTTCTTGGTTTGGGTATTTTTCTTCTTGGGTTATACTGATAAAGCAGTTTGTAATTTGGAATTGGTAAAAACCTAAGTTGATATTTTGTATACAAAGTATATTTCTATTGATACAAAGGGAACTATTCAAAGTTTTCTTCTGATCATTGTTAAATGATATAAAATTGAAATTTTGGGAGGAAAATGTTGGATTCCTGAACTTATCTACAACTTCATCTTATTTCATTTCTTTCATCAGTCTTACATTCCAAGAAGTAACTCTTACCCTGAACTTCTTGCTTTTTCTATGAAAATTACTGTTTTTAATCTTTTACAAAGGTTGTCCTATTCTTGTGTGTATTTTCAGAAATCTGCATTTGGTCAGATTTGGAGATTGGTTGTAGAATTTGGCATGTAACCGTCCACTGGAAAAGTTGACTTGCCTTTGGGTGGATAAAAGATTTCTTGTGCACATTTCTTATTACTTATCATGATTATCTCTTGAAATGTATTTGACTTCTCTGGTCTCTGAGTTCACCTTTTAAGGATTATTTTTGTTCTTGTTTGCAATTCCAGTGTCTCGTATACATATAAAACAAATCTTGACTGAATGGCTAGACTCCATTAAAACAGAATTAGTGTTCCATGCAGCTATGTCACCTCTGAAATATCCAACAGACACCTTCATTTTTTGGATTCCGTTATTTTATTAAATAATTGTAAGATTTATGCTGCTTATGTTATAATGATTTTTTTTATTAGAAAGCACAAAACCAACCGCTGTGAATGGTTATATTTAAATTCTCATCCAAACGTTCTGTCTCGTGTACTTTTAACTTCTTAGTGTTAGTGATATAAATCCCAAGGTGGCAACACAGCTGCCTCACTATATCTGAGTTCTTTCTATGCTGTTTTCTAAAGAAATACAGTATTGTTTTCATTTTTTTGGACACCAAACTAACTATTACAGAAATTTAAGTAGTATCATTTTATACTAAATGAAGGTATTGCTTGTGATACTTACAAAAACTTTACATCAAGCTTTAAAAAACACATCATCTGATGACAGAATAGTGACTACTGGGAGTTACCAATGGATTTGAACTAAATCCTATCAGTTTCAAACTGACTGAATTAACATCTGGATTATAGTTTTTTAGAGCAGGGTAGTAGTTAATTGTTGAAGATAGAGTCCTATAATTAATACTGACTAAAATTACATTATAATTTTACTCACTAGAGTTCTTTGGTAGATAGTAAAATAATCTATCTACTCTGTACTATTAGTTCAACATGATACTGATTTTGATTATCTTTGAAGGCTTCTGGTTTCCTTAGTGTGATAATTGCACTGTATTTCTCCTAAGCTTATCTAACCCCAACCTCTCCCCAGTCCAAGTATGGGCATTAAATTATTGTTTAAAGCCAGTACATTAATATCAACCCAAAGCAGTCACAATTTGGAAACGCTCAGTTCCATACTATGGATTTTATTTTTCTGCTGAACATTTTGAAGCTGGACTTTTTCTTCACCAAAGAACACATTAGGTAATTTTATTGTTGTCGAATGCTATAACTGCCTGTGAAAATAATTGCTTTTTTCAGAAAGAATATTTTCATTTTTTAAAGTCAAAACAGAAATGTTATTTTAGGAGTTTAATAAATGGATTGCATTAATGGAAAATACAATAGCACACAATACTTAATTGTCACATATCTCAAATTTATATACTGATTTCACATTGTGCTATCTTCTACTTGATGGATTATTGTGGAAATATATATGGACATATATGTATATTTTGCAATATAGTTTATTTATATGTCCTGTTAGACCCTCTGAACATTAAGCTTTTGTGGATAAGTTAGCATATTTATTCCGTTTTCCTACACACTTAGGTTTTAACAATACATTACTTTCCACAACTGGTTAAATTTTGGGACAGGCTACTAAAAAGTCTCACATTTTAATTAAAGGAAAAATGACCGCTCCAGTTCACCAAGTTCCACATTCACCTGGTCTCTCCAAGCACTACGTCCCAGACAGTGCATACCTTTTCATTTCCCAACCACAGAGAATGTTTAGCAGCCCACTGAACGGTAGTGAGAGAATTTTCCTCCAACCAGGACACTAACCTCACCTCTTGTGTCCCCATGAGTCTTCCGGTCACCCAGCAGGAAGCAGAGGGCGCTGCCTCTGCGTCACTTCCGCCCGACTCTAAGTACCACGTTCGCTGGAGCTTCTGTCATTTGTTTGGTTTAGGTGTGAGTATAAGGCAGAGAAATTACTGAAAGAATAAGAAGAAAGTGCCTTGGCTTTTCGCTTTTACTTAACTTTGTCTGGGGCAGGAAGGGAAGAAAGGTAAAACTAGAAATAGAATAAATCTTTGCATCTTTGAGCAAAGGAATTGTGACTCGGCTCTTGATGTATCTTCTCAAAACCTTAGAAGGAAAAGATACATACAAATTTAGTTGCAGAAAGAGCAATACAAAATTATCAATTTGAAGGAAAAACATTTAAATTATTGTATTCCCTACTAAAAGAGTAGAGAACGTTTTATAGAACTTTTATACCAAAGTTAAGTGACACAGTGAACACAATGATTTTGTTTGAATTCGCAAGTAAATTTTTCAGCTTCTGAATATCACTTTTCTACATAGGGTAGGTATTTATATTTTGCTTTTTTATTTGACTTTTGAAAGTCAAGAAAAATCTGATATTGTGCTATTTTGATAATATATTATTTAACCCATCTATTTTCCACCAAGAATGTTTAAAGAACTTTCTCTCTACTATTAATATATACATTATATTTATCATGACACAGTATTATTATCTACTATATAATTCATATGTTAAATTTCCCGGTTGGTCCAAAATAGTCATTGTTTTTCAAGCAGGACCCAATCAGTGATCACATCTTACCTTTGCCCCCGTGTCTTGTTAGTCTTCTTTGAGATTTCTTGTCTTTTCTTTCATGAAGATGACATTTGGTAGAATTTACGTCATTTTCATAGAATGTCATCCAGTCATAGTGCTTATTTTTGACAAGGTTACTGTGAAATAGATGCTAGATCCTTCCCATTTCATTGAGAACCCCCCAACAGTCTTACTAGGCTTGACCACTTCATTAAAGTTACGTTGTACAGGAATGCTATGGAAATATAGTGGCAAATTTTGTTTTATCGATCTTAATTTTTTGTACTATATTTAGTCCACCTTTCATTTGTTCTTCAAAGTATTGAGTACTATCACTATGACAGGCAAAAGTTACACTCTGTTTAGGAATATCAATAAGTAATTAGTAGAATCAGTATTTTTAAGAAAAATGCCATTGTCCTAGTAGAGAATGTTGTGGAAATACATAGGAAAAAACCTCAGTTGCACCATGCATGGTCACACAAGATGCCTCAGTGAAACAGCTTCATTAGACGATTTGTTTAAGCAAGAAGAGATGGACAAAGGTTTTTGTAGTAGAAGAATATAAAATAAGAGGGTTTTTTTTTTGTTTTTTTTTTTTTTGCAGGAGGGTTGCAGTATATTTTTTTCAGTAAGTTTCATATTCTGTGATACTGATGATACAAATTCTTTGATTCTTGTCTCTTGAATTATATTAAAATTTTAAGTCAAAAGAGACCTAACATCTTGTCATACACAATTGGATCCTTGTACTTTAGATTGTTCGTCATCTTTAGTTAAGAGGCTTGACTACAAGTAACAGCTAGAAATGCATCTGCTAGTCTAGTGAGGAAACTTCATCAGAAAAAGCTATGAGGTGGGTGGAGATTCTACAAGGTGAAGATGAGTGAGGAGTTCAGATAGCAGAGGGACCCAGAGTGTCAGAAGATCTGAAATAATGGGGAGCAAATATCCTTCCTTTAATTTCTGCATAAATTTAATTAAACCATTGTATCACAAAGGATATCAGCACCCCAGTTTATAATGTTGCCAAATTTATAATTTAAGAAAGAAAAGATAATAAAAATTAGAAAGCTTAGGTTCTTGATTCTAGTTCTTTAAATAACAGCTTTTTGTCAGAAAAATCATCTGAATTTCCCTGTTCATATTACTAATTGGTTAAATAAGACTAACAATTTGTTGTTGCTATTGTTATTTTTTGACACAGAGTCTCACTTTGTAGTTCAGGCTGGCCCTGAACACACGTTGTAGTCCAGGCCAGCCTCAGACTCACAGCAGTCCTCCTACCTCTGCCTCCCCATGCTGTGATTACAGGCTGGAGCCACCACACCCAGCACTGTTGTATGTGGTTAGCAGGGATCGAACTTAGGACCTTGCACTTGCCAGGCAAACATTGAAACCACTGAGCTAAATCCCCGGCACCAAAAAATTTTATAACATTATTTTAGCATTATTTAAGACAGAATCTATAAAGAAGCATTTCGCAATTATTTTCTGAGAATATAATTTTTAAATTTTCTTTATTCAACTATCCTCAAAGCCTGCAAGCTTTTGGTCCCGGAGGAAGTGAATTCCTACACTTCAAATAGTTGCTTGAGTTTCTAATAAAAAAAAATGAGTTTTCCTAACTCTTTCATGTAAGCTTTCCTAGAAAAAGAGAAGTTTAGATAGGTGCTTTGCCACCTTTGAGAAGTAAAAGAATACGTTTTTTTTTTTTTTCCCCTACCAAAAAAAAAAAAAAAAAAGTCAAATAATATATTTGAGGAAAGACGTTATTTTAACTATGTATGTTGTTACACATGTTGGCTCACAGTTAACGTACAGACACTGTAGATTTTCCAGGGTCAGTATCACATAATTCAAATACAATAATAAATTAATACTAACAATAAATATATTTCATAGCCTCATAAGTGAAATAAATAGGTCACAGATAGATATATATCACATCTTTTCTCTGGTATGAGAAAATGAAGATATAAATGAGTCCTAGAATTGTATGTTATATATTATGAAATAGAAAATGCTCAATGTAAAATAGGGTGAAGGGGGAAAATGTTGAGATTGTAACAAAAAAGTAAGGAAACAAATTTTATGTATATGGGGTGGTGGTAGGGTGGGTAGGGCTATGGGAAAAAATGAGAATGAAGTTGTGTCTTATACTGGTACAAATCCCCGTTATGAAGTGCAATCATGATGCATATATGTAATGTACCAATAAAGATTTTTTTTTAAAAAAAAAGCCTAAAAAAAAAGAATAAATATATTTCTATCAATATGATTTTTCATCATTAGTGAGATTATTTTAGGTTGTCCACCCAAGGGAATTAGTTTTTATAATTTTAGACAAGATGATTTTACCCACCCAATTTGCCTATGTTAAGAAAGCATAACTAACTAAACAGACAAAAGAAACTAACATAAAAACTTTTCATCCTAATGTTGGTAAAAATATTCTCAATTGGCGGTACTCTTCTTAGTAAGAACTAGCTGAGTTATTCACTAATTGTACTCTGTTTATTCCAGATCATAAAGTTTTACTTTACTTAATATGGAGGCAGTTCACTAAATGGCCTTTTTCTTTCTCTTGGCCAATGTCTTTCCATTGTGTCCACTAAATTAAGTATTAAAGCTAAAGAAATACAAAGTTGTAGAGGAATTAAACAAGATTTTTCCCAAGTAGTTATTTACATGCCTTTCTAAGCTAGGCAAATAGCACAACTTGTAAAACTTAAGTTTTTTGGTGTTTTTTTTTTTTTTTGTGTGTGTGTGTGTGTGTGTGTGTGTGTGTGTGTGTGTGTGTTTTATCTTTATTGGTACATTAAATATACACATCATGATTGCACTCCATAATGGGGATTTGTACCAGTATAAGACACAACTTAATTCTCATTTTTTCCCATATAAAACTAAGTTTTTAAAACCACTTGAACAAAATGTGGCTTTTTGCCTTGTTATATACAGCACAAAGGAGTACTGGTTTACTTAATCTGATTGCAATGCCAAAATTACAGTTTAAGATCTTCAATGGCTTATTGTTAATTGAAAAATCAGGTTCTTCGCATTTTTATTTTATTTTATTATCTTCTTTTCTTTTAATATAGTACTGAGAATAAAAACTGAGACATTCAGACTGAGCTACCTTCCCAGCTGTTTTTTTTTTTTTTTTTTTTGAGACTCTCACTGAATTTCTCATGATGGTATATCTTTCTGTTCTCTTTTTCTTTTCTCTCTCTCTCTCTTTCTCTCTCTCTCTCTCTCTTTCTCTCTCTCTCTCTCTCTTTTAGAAAGATAGAACTGAATTGAGGGAAAAATGTGACACATTTTGACTTGCAGATGTACCCTCATGTACTACTTTTCAGATTCCTGTGTCAGCCCCTTTGTGCTGTGGAAGCTCAGTGTCTTTCCGCAAAGTGTTTACGTAGGGATTTCACAATTCTACTGAGGGACTTTACTTCATAGTTCCCTCAGACCATAGGACTTAGTTCCCAGCTCTCCAAAGCTTCCGACCCATTTTGTACCCATAGGACTTTTGAGGTAGAACAGAGGTTTGTCCCTCTGATCGTTCAGTCTGTGAGTTCTGCATACTGGAATGACCGTGTCCAAACTGTCCATCATTTCCACACACTGCCAGCACTTTTAATGGTAACATATATTAAACACTGCACGGGGTAACAGATATTTATGTGTTTGTTGATTTACTGTGATGCTGAGGATCAAACCTAAGGGTTTTGTACCACTGAGCTATATTCCTGGACCTTTTTTATTTTTATTTTTATTTTGAGACACAGTCTCCTGGACTTATCCAGGCGGACTTGATCCTCCTCCTCGGACCCTCCTCCTGTACTTGTACCACAGTTAGGTGCCTTGGTGTCCATTTGGGATAATAGTTTTAATCATTTGCCTTAATGAAATGAAAATTTACTTCTAAACATGGCACAGTGTTTTTTTTTTATTTTTTTTTATTTTTTTTTTAGGTTTTTGGAGACAGGGTTTCTCTTAGTGGTTCAGGCTGGCCCTGAGCTCAGCCTCACACTCACAGCACAGCAATCCTCCTGCCTCTGCCTCCCGGGTGCTGGGATTACAGGCGTGAGCCACCACGCCCAGCACTGTGGTATGTGGTACTGGTTGCTGCTGGGTGTGGGTCTCCACACCCAGTATTGTATGCGGTTATTGGGGAATCGAACCCGGGCCCTTGCGCTTGCGAGACAGGCGCCGGAACCACTGAGCTAACTCCCCGGCCCACATGGCACAGTTTTAATAAGTATGAGAGAAAGTCTTGTTTAACTTGAGTGCTTTTTTTCTGGAGATATTTTTTTGGGGAAGCCTTACATTTGGAAGCATTTACAATATATGAGTTTTCATCGTAAGTGGTGCAGAACTTTACCTCAGGAAATCACTTTGGCTTTTCCCAGGTCCTGTGTAGCTTCTTTAGAAATTAAGAAACGTTTCTGGACACACATCATAAATTGTGTTTTACTGTATTCCTTTTTTGTATTCTCTCTCCATAATTTCAAAATTAGAACATATTTGTTTCAAACATTTCAAACATCTTTTGGTATTTTAAACATCTTTTTTTGTCCAGCCACACCGGTAGCCATCTTACAGTTACTCGCTTCAGGAGACTTTATCCTTCTGTTTCTAGAATGTCCAAACCTCATTAAGGTTAATTAAAAACATTAATAATGTTTTGCCAAACATTATTTTCCCAAGATTCAATGCACCACAGTGTTCTGTAGACATCAAGATACCTAGTATGATCTGACAAACCCAACTCTGCCTCTCACAGCTCCTGCTTTGTCTTTGACCTTCAGGACCTTTTAGTTGCAATCTGTGAGTCAGGAAAAGTAACTGTATTCACTTACATCATCAACCAAGATACCTAAATAATGCTAGACCCTTATTGTGACAAACAGTTAATCCAAAGACCATTATTTTCAACTGAGAATCGTTATCTTTCAGAGGAAAGTAAAAGCATTTTGAATTTATTTACAATACTTGCCTGTCATCTCCTGGACTTTAGAGACTAGAATCCTAGACTAACGTGTGTGCTTCCTCTGACCTTCTCCCCCACACCTGATCTCACACACATAAAGTGTTCTGTGTTAGGACTTTCCTGAATAAGTTCTATTGAATTCAAAGGATAGTTTACTCACTCATAGTTCTGTTTGATTAAGAAAAAACTTGAAAATATTTAGATTTATTTTTTGTTTGATAAAAATTTGAAAACTTTGATGGTTTATTCCACTTAATTTACTAGTAAAACTGTAAGAAGTAGAATCCTACTGCCCGTCTTACTGCATTACTGAGCTGTGACATTCATCTTGTCCTGCAGAGGAAATCTTAATTTCTCCACACCACTGAGCCCATTACCTTCCCAAGAGCTTGTGAAGTGACCTTTTTTGCCTAGTGACCTGGTTCCCAAGACTTAGGGAAATGCCAAGAACTTACTTCACGGAATTTACGCCACATTTTTTGGAAAATTGGCTTTTGCGAATCCTGCTGGCTTCTGTGAAATTCACATCCAAACCAGTGTTTTATGTTCATTGGGTATGTTGATAATAAAGCAAGTGTTCATACATTTGCATTATAAACACTTCATGTTACCAATATTACAAATATTTCATAACAATGTGTGTTTAAGAAGCAATTTAAAAATCATATTATTATACGTTAAAAATGTGACTGAATATTAAATTAGTGTATTATTATGCCCAAAATTATACAGGCAATGAAACAGGTTCTTGATAATTACTGGTCTATGGTTAATAATTATGATTGGGTGATTATTCAAGCAGTATCTGAAAAACTCTTTTAAAAGTGTTCTTTTTTTTAAAATGAATGAACCACCTTATGAGAGAGGTCCAGTTAATACATAGAGTTTATGTGTTTAATGAAGAAATATTTATGTAATTTTAATGAAAAATATTTTGAAACCTCTTTCTCTAGCTTATTTACTGTCTTTTTTTAATGATGAAATTAGTGATCTCAAGACTTCCCCATAAAGTCTTTCTCTACTCACCATGAATTTTACGTAAATTATAAAGCAAAAGTCACACTTGGTTTTTGTTCGTTGTGTAAGTGGCTTTCATCAACTGATTTTTCAAGCAGTCTTTCCCCCAGTCCCTCTTTTGTGATATCTAAGAACTCTGTCAGATCTCTACAGTGATGAAACAAAGCAGGTTGGTGGAATAAAAATAAAAGGAAAATCAGCAACTTTCTATATAGGTCTTACTAAACACATGACATTTCACATATGAGGAGAAAGCCATACAAAAGGCTAAAAAATAAATTTTAATTTTTTTGTAGAAATTTTTTTCTAAAGAGGAATTTGCATTTTGTGAAATTACCTTCTAAGGAACAAGCCTATGTTTGGACTCTCAGATTTTATCTTGTATCTCCCCCTCTTACCTTAGGAAGCTAATTTCCTTTGAGTTTTTTTTTTTATAAGAATAAAGGTTTATCCTTTTGTTTTATAAAATTTCCAAGTATTCTTTATAATAAATTTTATTGGTTTAGGGTGTAGGTCCTAGAAAAGATTTTAATTGCAAATATTTGTTATTTTATTTTATTTTTTTTTCTTCTAAGTTAAGGAAGAATATATACATGAAATTATGACCCTTCCTGTTTTGTTATTTAAAAGTTGATATTCAGTAATGGAAAGGGACTTCAGATTTTAAAATTAAAATTTTTCTTCTTTGGATGCTATGGGCATTTTGTGGCTTTAATATATTAGTACTATGAATATTATTAATAACAAACTATATTGGAAATGTTATAAAATGAAATTAAATAATTCATTTACTAGGTAGAATAATGTTTGGTGTCTTTAGGTTAAAAGAATGTTAACATTCATTGTTATTATTTTCTGATCTAACTTTTATTATTCATACAGACTTTAAGTAATTTATATCAAAGCTGCTTTTAGATATCAAAAAAATTTCAGACTGCATTCTTATTAGAAAAAGATACAAAAAAAGATACTGGGCTCTTTCTTTCACATGTATCATTTTAATTATTTTACTCCTATGTGGAGAAGCCTTCTGATTCACAGAGGTAGAGTACAGAAGCCTCAGCTCATAATGGTTCCATGTACTGCTTTTCAAACTAAAGATGAAAGAATGATACTCATTCAATAGAAAGTACACTTTGAATTTTGAATTTTTGCCTTTTCTGAGCCTCATGACTCATGGGAAGTGGCAGCGAGCCTCCTCTCCGACTCCACACATCTCCCTGACTGAAGATCCTGTGTCCACTGTACAGAGTGTGGCTAAACCACAATTTTCAGTAGGGTCCTTAGTTGCTTTCTTGTCACTGGACAAAAGACCTTACAGTCACAACCCAAGCAGGAGAAATCCATGGTCAGCTGGCTCCAAGGCTGAAACAGAATGGCAGAGTCCCCTGGCTGGGCACAGCTGCTGAGCACATGGCAGCTGGAGAGAAAGGAGGGCCCAGAAGGCCATTACCCTTCCAGGTCTGTCCCCAATGGCCCAGCTCTTTCCACAAAGCCCCGCCTCCCTAACCGCACATTTAGATGTGGACTCTTCAGTGATGCATCTGCGGGTGAGTAGCGTGCTGTCATGAGTCAGTCATCTTCCAATACCCGCCAACTCCTGAGCCTTTTGGAGAACATTCTAGATCCAAACCGTAACAGCAGGAGGTATATTGAGCGCATTTCTGTCCATCATATTTTCACCTGAAGATGGACTGTCCAACACAACTCCAGCAAAACTTATGAAGCTTCTCTAGTTTTTCAGGTAACAACTAATAAGAATAAGAGGACAAAATCTTCTGAGGGTTGTGCTACCTACCATTTTCATATTTTCATCAGTAGCCTGGTTTTTATTATGTTTGATAGTGTGACATTTGAGGATATCTTAAAATATTATGATGAAATTCACTAGCTCTAATTTTCTTTATCTGTTATCTTTTCTCGAAATTCCATTTTAGGGCTGGGGATTTAGCTGAGTGGTTCTGGCACCTGCCTTGCAAGCTCAAGGGTCAGGGTACAATCAAGGGTAACCACATACAACAATGCCGGTGACTCACACCCACCAGCAATCAGTACCACATACCACAGTGTCAGGTATGGTGGTTCGTGCCAGTAATCCTAGCATTTGGGAGGCAGAGACAGGAAGATTGCTGAACTCAAGGCTGAGTTCAGGATGAGCCTGAACTACAAAGCAAGACCCTATCTCAAAAAAAAAAAAAAGAAACCCAAAAAATATTCATTTTAGATATGAGTGATTTTTTTTAATGTTGTTGTTTTTCTGTTTGTTTAGACAAGTTCCCCACTATGTTGCCTATGCGTGATATATTGCTTCAAACTGATGGACCTGTGTTGTCCTCCTGCCTCAGCCTTCACGGTAGCTGGCATTTCGGGCACTATCATCATCATATCCTCATAATTTCAGAGGAGATGATTTAATAACCAAAGAGTTTCAAAAACTATGCCTTTAGCTGTATGATATAACTTGAAGTTTTTAATTGAAGATTCTTTTTCTTTTTTAATCAGCCCCATAATTATGAGTCTAATATATTTCTAAGAGCTCAGGTATTAATAATCAAATAAAAAAAATCTCACTCTCCTTGGACTTACTGTCAAGTGGAGAAGAACAGAAATATACAAGAATAATTAATAAAATATATACTTAGGTTTTAAGGAGAAAATAATGCCAGAAAATAATAAAGAGAGAATTGGGAAAGCATATTTGTAATTTTCGGTAGAGTAACTCAGAAAACGTCTGTGAAAACACAACCGACAAGGAGGTTAAGTGTCTTTTGAAAAGCATTCTAGCCCAAGAGGAGATTGTACAGCAACCCCTTGGGACCACTCTGTCCCTGTCATGTTAGAGAACAAAGCTGCCACAGTGGGAGAAATAAACTGAGTTTGTGAGAGCAAGAAATGGTAGGGATTGGGGACTCTTAGTATTGTGTGGGTTTCTGTAAGGATTTTGGTTTTTATTTTCTTTGAGATGAGATCCGCTAAAACCTTTAATCAGAGGAGAGATATTATCATATATATATATATATATATATATATTTTCACATTTTGATTTAATTTTAACAAATTTTACTAGTATGTGTTTGCTGTATGTAATGATTACACTCATCACAGTAGTTTATACCCATACATGACACATATTTAAAAACATGTTTTCTTCTCTGCGGAATATATAGAAAGGGAGCTTTGAGTTGAAAAGTAGAGGTCAGTAGGAATCTATTTAAATATCAGGAGACTTTAATCCTGTTGGCCCAGTTCAGTTGATGCGAAGCTATCTGAGTTAGGAGATAAAATTTTCCTGTTGAATTAAATGTTTTCTATGAAAGAAATGAAGAAATCAACATGACTCCTAATCTTTTGGCCATAACATTTCAAAGAATAGAGTCGCTATTTACTGACATTGGGAAAACAGAGGAAAGAGCAGAGTTGAGGGCTGTAGAGAAGAGAATAGAGTAGATCACTTTTGCATATGTAACGTCAGATACCATACTAAAAACACCAGACAGATTGAACGGATCTGAGAGTTCAGTTCTGCAGACTTGGTACAAGAGGTGTGGGAATATAAGTTGGATAAAAACTGGAGGATTTTGCCTGCCTTCTTTTTCCTTCTTTCTTTCCTCCCTCCCTTTCTTCCTTTTTCTTATTTCTTTCTTTCTTTTCCTATTCTTTCAATGTTTTTCCTTTCCTTTTCCTTTCCTTTTCTTTTTCTTTCTTCTCCTCTTCTTCCCCTTCCTAGCCTCTTTCCTTTTTTCCGTACTTCCCTTTCTTTTCCTCCCTCCCTCCCTCACGCCCTCCTTCCCTTCCCTCCTTCTTCTTTTCACATGTATGGTTTTAACTCTGTAAGACACGTCTGAGAATGTACCGTTTCTGCTCTTTCTCCTGTGCTGAAGATTGGTGGTAGCAGCTGGATCACAGCATTTTCCCTCTGAGTCAAAGAAGGGAATCAATCGCCCTCTGCTCTGGGACACTAACCACTGCCCGTCCTCGTGAACTAGAAGTAATTTAAGCCATCAGAAACAGAACACTGCTCTAATGGTATCACCTGGAGAACAGAGCAGTTTAAAAAATGTTTCTTATGGTCTTCTCTAATGATTTGCACTTTTTAAGAGGAATATAATTGAGAGTCTTACAGAAAATATTTCTAACCTGTTCCAGTGCCTCACCTGGTGGAGGTCTTCACAGAATGACACCTGGGAAGTCACATTTTGCACTTTGAAAAGTTCTTTAGGTTCAGATTACAGCATAGTGACCCACTTATAAGAATTTTTACTTTAGAGTAATCCCTAAAAGTGTGAAAAAAAACCAAAATAGAAGACTTTGAAATTTATATATTTTTAAAATAACTTTACTTAGTGGGAATTTAATTAACATGGTTACTTCCATCTTAACAAAAAGGTGTGCTCTACAAAGATGAAAGAGTTATCAGGAATACATCTACTGGTTGTCCATCAGAAGTTCTTTCAAGCACATTATTATTCTCCACTACCATTCTGTTTAGCCATAAAACCACTATCACTGATTTGTATATTTTAAACATTTCCACATGATATACTGTTTAAATACTTTTGCATGTTGTTTTAAAAACGCATATTTCTAGAATTTTGGAAAGTGCCTATCTTTGAAACTGTAAATCCAGTAGACTGATTTTCCACTACTTTTTTTTAAGATAACATAGGATAACTAACTGATTCGTGTCTGTATTGATAGAAGTTAGGTATCTGAGAGCTTTGCAGAAAACCTCAAAAGATCGGTCGGTTGTAAGCAGTTTTTCAACTTTGCTCCACTCTGGGCGTACTGATGTGTTGGGCCCTATGAATTTTAAAACTTCAAACAAGTTGTATTGGATGGAGGCAAACCGGCATGGAGTGGCCGCTGAGATTCAGACTCTTAGGATAAAGGCGGCAATGAAATAATGTGCAGAGCAAATGTGGAGGTCACGGGACTTGTAAAAAAGGCGTCTAAAGACACTTTCATGAACTGTACTGTCATATTTGTGAAGTTTTTCTTGTTTCATGCTTCTTATCTATGCTTTATATCAGATCAGCATGTCTGCTATTATTGGTGTAGTGATTCTGAATACTTGTTTTCCATCTATGTATAATAGAATCTATTAATTTAAACCCCTTCAAAGATCAAACTTCCTGATCTCCTTAAACCATCCAATATGAATATACATCCAGCAAGTATCCTCATTCTTTTACATCTTCCCACTAAATAAACATCGTATACATGTGGCTCTTCATCAGATCTGACTGGAGACTTTTATAAAAGTGCATAGTTTCATGAAAACTTAATTTGAAAATTCTGATGAAGGACACAGGATACAGAACTGTGAATTTTACACAGAAATTTTCTCTAGATGATTAGGAAACCAGGTAGAGACACCACTTCCCCCAGTGTAGAGTGTTATCTTCTGAATAGTGCATACCCCAGCAGAAATCACATGAAAACATAATTTATAAATGTAACACCAGGTAAAAGATCCAAGCTTTCCCTTGAATTATTTCTGTAGACTTATACTGATCTGTTCCTGCTATTTGTGACCTGAAATATGCACACCAAGAAAGCAAGGAATGCTACTGACATCTCCAAATATCTAACTGAGAGAAAGATAAAATGCTTTATCTATGAGAGAGAAAATGCAAACAGTTAAGTTATTTTAGTCACAGTAGATATGGAAGCCATTAAATATGTAGTTGAAATTGTGTTTCCTAAATCCAGACCCTTATTAGACCGTCACCGGTTGTGTGTGATCGCGACTGACTATTCTTCTGTTGTGTTTCCAGCACAGCGACGCGGTCCACGACCTCCTCCTGGATGTGATCACTTGGGTCGGAATTTTGCTGTCGCTTGTTTGTCTGCTGATTTGCATCTTCACGTTTTGCTTTTTCCGTGGGCTCCAGAGTGACCGAAACACCATCCACAAGAACCTGTGTATCAGCCTCTTTGTAGCAGAGCTGCTCTTCCTGATCGGAATAAACAGAACGGATCAACCCGTAAGCAACCTCCACTGGCAGTAGTCACAGCTGAAAATAGCCTTTCTTTCTGCTGTTAGATAGTTACTTTCAGATACTACTCAGTTCATATTTTTTCTTTTTCCATTGTTATAAGGGATCAGTGAACATTGAGGATGAAATGCACATTTCTTATTTATTTATTTATTTATTTACTTACTTAGTACTTGCTTAGTATTTGCTTAGTACAGCCATTTCTGGTTTTTCAGCAAAATTATGCAACAAGTACAAAGATTTCCATGTAATCCCCTCCTTTAAGCTCAGCTTGTGTGTGATGTGATCATGTTGACACACGTCAACTTACTCAGACCCATATGTTCCAATTCACATGGAACTCACCATAGGTCCTGTACATCCCAGGGGTTTGGAAATATGGACAGCAGCACGGAGGCCACATAAATGATGCACTGCGTGACATGTCTGAGTGTTCCTCCATTCTTCCCTCTTTCCTTTCTCAGCCATTCAACCACTGATTTTTTTTTTTACCGCCTTCATATTTTTACATTTCAAAATGGCATATGGTTAGCAGCATGTGGATGTAGCTTTGTCAGATTGATTTCTACCACTTAGTTCTTTATATGTAAGTTTTCTCTTCATCTTTTTATTAGCACTGAATAGTCTACAGTATATAATATACCACTCTATCCATTACTCTAATGAAGAATGTCTTTCTTGATTGCTTCCAAGTTCTGACCACTATGCATAAAGATGCTATAAACATCTCATGTGATTTTGAGGGGCAGACATTAAGTTTCTAATTCCTAAGTAAATATGAAGTACTGTTGGGAGGTCTTTCGATAAGAGTATGTATAATTCTGGAAGAAACTTCCAAACTGACTTTGAAATGATTGTATTTTTTACTATTCTGTGTTCTCACCTGCAAGCCAGGGGATTAAATACTTCGTCAGAGCCTCTGTTTTCTATGCATGTGTTTCTAAAGAATTTCTTTAATGTTTTATTAATGTATGTGGACCGAGACTTTGTCCCAAGCCTCACACTAAATTTCACCCCCAGCCCCTTCAGCTTTTCATTATGTCTGAGACAGACTGAGGAGTTCAGCACCGAGGCACGGCGCAGCCTCTGCTGGGATGGTGGGTGTGGCCACCAGGCCCAGCTTTCATATCTCTTTATTATTTCTTAGTTCATGGATTTGAATGCTGTGGAGAGTTTAATAAGATCATTTAGAGAATGGGAATATTCTATAATAGATATGTGTTATTTTTGAGGAGTATAGTGTATTTTAATCCTCATGTCAAAAAATGTTACAATCTACATGTCAAAAACAATTTATCCAGTGGTCATATTTTAGAAAACAATATAAACTTTATGTCAGTTGTTAGATATAGAAGCTCTTCCCAAGTTTTGTGTGACACTTTTTAGTTCTTGGATCCCATTCATCTCTTTAAGTGTCCCCCTCATTCTTTACTACTGGTTGTACTGAGGAAAGGAAAGAAAAAGAGTAAAGGAGAAGGAAGAGGAGAGCAAGGGAGAGAGAGAGGAAGGAAGACGGAGAAAAGAAAACTGGAACAATGTAACAATGCTTTTGGTAAAACTGAATAGAATATATAAATAGTAAATAAACTCTAATGTACAAGACTTGCTTTATGCCCCCTCATAATCGTCGAGGCCCTTTCATTTACCTGTGATTCGTGTACATGCTGTCAGTTTGTTGTCATGATTAAAACTGCAAAGCAAGAGGAATTTTTTGTTTCACAGGAGACCTCAGAGCATAATTAAGCATCCTGTGACTTCGTGCTGTTCTCCAGCATGTGTCTGTAGCTAGGGAGTGGTTTATAATAAAAATGCAGTTAGATTTATGTATTCATGATTAATGACTGCAAAAGGTACAATTATGGTGAATATATTTTAAGGGGCTATTATATACTTATATAAGATCTTTTCCTGTAAATGAATAAGCAATCAAAGTGCACACTCTCCCCCAAGTAAAGCAGTATCGAAACAAAAACTAATACTTTAAGTTCTAACTTGACAAAGGAGTAAACGAAGTGATATTATTTTCCTAGAATATATCATTGTATTCTTCTGTTAACCTGTGATTCAAATACTATGTGATTTCTCTTCACTTAGAAATCTTTATTTTGCTTGCTGGTGTTACACATGGTACGATGCACTTCACTGAACATCTCACACTGCATCAGACTAATTTCTGACAAGAGATATAAAGAATAGCAATTGACATGGAGCAACACCGGTAGAGCATGAGTCAGCTGAACTTGTCTTTTCTTCTGTTGCTAGTGTTGGTGTCTCAGGACCTGCATCTCTGTCAACTCTTAAACATCTGACTTCCTCATGTCTCCATTGTCCTTGTTCTAACCCAATGAAAAGTCCTGTCCTTGACTCTTTTCTTAGGGCTCTGACTCACCAGTGACTTCACACTATTCTGCCATGTTTGTAAAGTTTGACCTTTTCTAGTAGGAGTGGTTGATTTTAGTCAGGACTTCCTATAAAAAGAAAAAAACACACAGGAATAAGAATTTCTGGATCTGATATAAGAAAGGAGAATTAATAGATAGTTGGCTGAAACTGATGTGCCTCGTGGTACTGAGATTTGTACTTAAGAGCATTCACATTGAGCTACATCTGCAGCTTTAGGTTATTATTGTTGTTTCTTCATTTTTAAAAAATCTTGAAACAGAATCTTGCTAAATAACCCAGGTTAGGCTCAAACTTTTATTCTTCTTTCCTCGGTCTCGCAGAGTGGAAAGATAGCAGACTTGCACGACCACAGTGACTATATTTTATAAAACCTGATCCATTTTTGCATTTGATCAAATATTTTTACTGCCACCTTGTTTTATTTTTTCCTGAAGTAAATCAAGAAAAAAATGAACAATCATTTATTACTGATAATCTTAATTATCATTAATGTTAATATTGTTTAATTTTAATAATTTTGCTTCCCTCAGTTTTAATGTTCTCTTTCATTTACATGTGAAAAATTAAGAGACAGGGGATATAGCTGAGCAGTAGAATGCTTGCCTTGCATGTGCAAGATCCTACTTTAGAGCTAAAAAATTGAGAAAGACAGAAAATTAATGTTTAAAACATGTGCATGTTACAAGGGGAAAAATTCTTTTTTAAAATTAATTTTATTGATACATTTTATACGTATATTATGATTACATTCAATACTAAGAATTTGTACCTAGGTATGACACAATTTGATTCTCTTTTCTCCCATTCACCTGTCCTCCCATCTGTGTCCTGTTTGTTTCACTTATGAGTATGTTTATAATGTACATCCATTTGAGTATAAATAACTCAAATGTATCATTATTTATGGATGAGTGATATTCCATTTTATAAAGATACCACATCTTTATCCAGTCTCCTGTTGATAGACAATTGGGTTGTTTGCAAGATTTAGCTATCACAAACTGAGCTGCTATAAACATGGGTGGACATAGGTCACTGTGCTATGATTGTTTTAATTCTTTTGTGTATATACCTAGAAGGGAAATGTCACGATCAAATGGGACCCCTAATCTTAGAATCCTAGTTTTTTGAGAAATCTCCACACTGATCTCCACAGTGGTTGCACCAGTCTACATTCCCAGCAACAGTGGAGAAGAGTTGTTTCTCTTGCTGCCCCACCAGCATTTGTTAGTGGTTGATTTCCTGATAGCACTCATTCTTTGTGGAGTTGAATCTCAGTATTGTTTTCATCTGCATCTCTTGAGTGATCAGCAGTGTTGAACATTTCTTCATATTTTTTCTTATCTGCCTTTACTTCTTCATCTGACAAATGTCTGTTCATTTCAGATGCCCATTTTTTGAAGTGGGTCTCTAAATGGGGGGAGGCTGATTTTTAGAAGTTCTTTATACACTCTAGATAGTAGGCCTTTGTCTGAGAAATAGCTGACAGAATGTTTTTTCCACATCATAAGTTCTCTCTCTCTGTCTCTCTCTCTCTCTTTCTCTCTCTCTCTCTCTCTCTCTCTCTCTCGGGTTTCTCTTGCTGTGCAGAAGCTTTTCAGTAAGATCAGGTCCCTGTTGTTGATTACTTCTGCTAGTTCACAAGAGGAAAAGATCTTCTAATCTATGTAAGACTCTTGATTAAGCTCAGTGGCAATTGTGTATGGGCCCCAATTTTTTTTCTCATATATCACAGTGTTTTCGTATTCTCATACTATAGTGTTATCCATGAGCCAATATTGATGTTTAAGAGACTTAAAGATGCATTGCGTTTATTTAGTTTTGATATCTGTATTCTAAAAGTCCCAGTGATTCCCTCCAAGTCGGTTTTATCCTGTGATACTGATAGCGCTTTCCGTTTGGCACCGTGGTCAGAGGTCTCTCGTGGCGCCCTCTGACGGTACACTCCGTTCCCGCCTCCAGGTTGCCTGTGCCGTGTTTGCCGCACTCTTGCATTTCTTCTTCCTGGCCGCCTTCACGTGGATGTTCCTGGAGGGCGTGCAGCTCTACATCATGCTGGTGGAGGTCTTTGAGAGCGAGCACTCCCGCAGGAAGTACTTCTACCTGGTGGGCTACGGGATGCCTGCGCTCATCGTGGCCGTGTCCGCCGCCGTGGACTACAGGAGCTATGGAACAGACAAAGTGTGAGTTGACTGCGGCTTTCTTTCTGTCCCTGCCTCCTCTGTGAATATGATTGAAATGAAAGCTTTGCATTTTCTTAGCTGCCTTTACTTTTTCACCTGAAAGAAGTTATCACTGAATTTGATGAAGGAAGCAAAAGGGAAAAAGCAGTATTTGATATCCAGTTATATTTTTGTCATATTTTTGTAAAAAAAATTGAAATTTAATATGCTTTTTAAAAACAATGTATTTTTCTACATCATAATTGAGTAATCAGAAAGATGGTAATTATTATTTTTCAGGGTTTTGAGGTGTTTGTCCCCTGAAGAGCGATCCAGCTGTACACACAGCTGTGTTACTGCAGGATGATCCCCTTCCCAACGCTGGCGGCCTCTCCTTCCTATAATTTCAGTCCTAGTCACTGGAACACTTTTACTATCTTTGACAAGAAAACTGTCAGAGCAGGAGTAGCTTGTGTTTCTCCTCTTCTTTTTCCTGTATGAACTTGGAGTCGATATAGAGGCAAATTTCATTTCCAATAAGACTTTAAATTGGTGAGACATACATGGGAGATGCCCAGCATACTGAAAAGGAGTTCAGTTGAAAATGCTTTTCAAACATACATAAATGTAACATTTCAGACCCTTAGAATGAATAAGAGTTTCAGTGTAAGAAAGCAGAGACAACAAGATAAAACTCTAAGAAATGCTCACATTGAGGACACAGACTGAGAGTTGACAGTAGAGAAGAAAGATAACAAGGCTCAGAAAGAACTGTGGCACTTAAGAAAAGGGAGAATAAGGTTGCATTTCATCAGAATCCATGTATTTGTGTCAAAATAACTCAAATAGAACAGGTACTAAGGAAAGATCACTTGACCTTTGCAAGATCTATTTTGAGAAAGTGTTGGAAACGGAAGCCAGATTGGAAGGCATGAAGAAATAAAGTAATGGTGAGAAAGGAGAAACTTCAGGTGTATCTGTTCCTTGAAGTAATTTACTAAAAAAAAAAAAAGAGAAAACAATGAAAATACTAGCTTAGGTAATTATAACGATGAGGGAAGATTTTTAAAAGATGGAATTTGAAGTACATATGGGCCTAAGTTGATAAGAAATTACTGGGGAGAAAAATATCACGTCGATTCAGTGTGTCGAGGCTGAATGGAAGGGAAAGGTTTGGGGCAGTGACGGCGAACCTGTGACAGGTGCACCAGAGCAGGTGTTTGTTACCATTGAAAGTTCTAAGAGTTTTGCCATCATTGGTCTTGGGGCTGAGTAGAAAGTATGACTAAACATGAGATCAAGGAGACCTTGATTTAGTACTAATCACTGCTCTACAAGTCATCAAGTGCATGATATTCGTGTTACAAATGAGCAGATCGGGAACCACATTAATTAATATCTCGCCTCTGGTTGTAACGCTGTCTTGGGAAGCATGCAGTATACCAAGTCAGGTTTATTTCAAGTGAAGTGAGGCTTTTTAAAAAAATGTTCAGATGACCCTTGTATTCTGAAGTGAGTGAGAAGGAAAGAATGGACAGAGAAAACTTGAAAGAAGAAGAAATGCTTCATCCAGTAGAAGATGCTCACTCTTACTGAAGGAACAGACGAAGTCACATTGAAAGGACAGGAGATTTGAAAAGCTTTGAAATGAGCACTGTGGAAAACCTGTCAAGGAGCCAATTAGACATTAATAAAAAGATTTTCAAGCAGCACCAAAGGCTTGGATGAAATGGAATAACATCAATCTATATAGAAATTAATAAGCCAAATTTCATGACTTTATACCAGGAATTGGTAGTCTGGAGAAGCTGGAAATAAACCAGCTCGCTTCCCAGAAATACGGGCTCTCCAGACAGGGAGCACCCCAAGAAGATGAGGGCATTACTGGGATTCTACCCAAAAGAGCACAGGCATTGCTGCACAGTAACAATACATTTAAAAGACAACCAGAAGCACAAAATAAAATAAAGTGAAACAGTATAAAATTTGAGAAAGAAGATGTTCTAAACAGTGTTATTTTCCCCTTCAGAACAGTCACAGGTGATAAAAGCCCTTTGTCTATTACTAGTCATCACACTTTTTAAATGTGAATTTGTGGACTACACATCAAATCTGAGTTCATTTCATTAGATACCAGCTATGGAAAGAACAAATTTTGAGGTTGTTTCTAAATGTACCTTAGAAAACAGGGTTTAGACTCACTATATTTTTTGAATAATACCTTTTCTGATACAACTCACGTTCTATAAAATTCACTCCTTTAGAGTAAACTCCTAGGTTTCTTCGTACACATTCACAGTACTATGTGCTCAGCACCATTAAGTGTAGGATATTTCCAGCTACCTGTAAAGAACCATGTTACCTTCCATCAGAATCACGTCATTTTGCAAGTTCATTAACACATTTCCCTTTAAAAATCTAGGCTGAGTGACAGAACTAGTAGAGTTCTATCATAGAGTCAATGCGACTCTAACGCATTTCAAAAACTATTCTGAAGTAGTTCCAGTATTTCTCTCTTGAAAGTCTTGATGTGCTTATGTTTTTGCTTAACTCTTAATTTTTTCTCCTCAGGCATCTGCAGCTTTTCCCATTACTGAGTGACTCAGCTGTTTGCTTTGTGTTTCAGTCATTTACTTCCAGACAGATGTCTCTTCCGGGTAGCCAAAAATCGTCTGTTGTTACAGTCAGTTCCGTGTCATCTCTTGTTACTTTGTTAAACTTTGGCCATAGTTGCTTTAATTTCTGACATCATACCTGGAAGGTCTCAATTACTGACATTATTACTTTGTAAGAACAGAGACTAATTTATTTCCCAGGCACTCACTTAGACAAATTTTAATAGTTCAGTTTTGGAATGATGATTTTTTTTTCAACCCCCAAAATAGCAAAACAGATTTTATGAGAGAAAGAGAGAGAGAGAGAGAGAGAGAGAGAGAGAGAGAGAGTAGAATAGGCAATTTTTTCATTAAAGTTCTATCAAAAGCAGGCATAAAGCATTTTAATATGTTTATCCATGTTAAATAAGTTGTCCATCGAGATGCCTTCAGAATACTCAGGGAAAAAGCCTAACTTGTAGAGTTTTAGGAGTTCATTCCACCATCTATGCTGTGGTTTTTTTGCATCTTACTTATTGAAGAAACAGGTATCAAGAAGAAAATAGTGATCCAGTCACCGCTGTTAATCGGAGAAGGTGAAATGAATATCCCTGTTTCCACCCAAACTTAATTAATATCTATCAAAAAATATAAACATTGATTTTTTGTACAACTCTTAGGGATTCTGCACATAGACTTATGTATTCTGGTCTTCGCTATTTGTCTGTCTTTGTTGTTCCATTTTATACTATTCTGGTTGATTCCTCTTATTTTGTCTCCCATGGTCTTCCGTAGTGTCTGTTGACCACCTGTCTCTCCTCTTTGCATAGAACTTTGTTAGTCCTTGGCTTGTTTGGTAGTGTTGCTGTTCTGTGTGCTATGTTGATTTTGTTTTGCAACTAAAAATATAAACCAACAATAGCCAGAATTCGGAGAAATACTGTCAGCTATTTTCTATAAATTCTTAGGAAATTCAATATAGCAGCTTTTATGTTTTTGGAGTCTTTCTATCTTTTGAAACTTTACAACTCCTAAATGTTATCTTCTGGTTTCACCTTAGAATATATCTAGAATAAAATTGATGTGTATTACAGTAATGCAGATGTAGACATTTTTCCTTTTTCTTTGCTCTCACACTGATGAATTGTTTCATTATATTGAAGTAAAGTTTTTTTTTTTTTTTGAGGCCTTTAACAATAACAATAGTAGCTTGATTTTCTAAAAGAGTAGACAGTGATAACAAGGACAGGAGATAATATACAGATAAATGGAACTATGGAATATGATGTAATTTTCTAGGAATTATTATTAGCACCTTTGCACTTATGATAATGTACAAAGCACACATGGAAAGAATATATAATTTGATTTTGAGATGTCCAGTTTGTCTTCAACTTGCAATGCTTGTAAGAGAGCCACTATTTTCTGATGTTTAACAAATTCAAATTATCTAATGGACACATACCTCAAAATATATTTTGAATAATATTTGAGCATAATAATTGGACATTTAAAATTCTACTTAAATCAGCCACTTTTTTGTAAGCACTATCTTCTTATTGGATAACATATCTGTGAATTGCACAGTTAATAATGAACAGTTGTTTTGATTTTATCTCTTTTTGTATTTTGTCTTGATTTCTCACACCTTCATATGTGGACATCTAGTGAAGCCATTCAATGGGTTATCCTCAAAATTAGTAATAAGTCAGACCAGACTCTTTTGGATATTCACTGCTAAGTGTTTTGGTTTTGTAACCTGAAAATAATCAGTTTACTGAAACTTCTAGTTACCTGAATATTGTCCAAAAATGCAAGCCTATTACAGTTAATTTTTAAATAAAAATAACATTAATAATTTATAGTACTTTCCTCATAACTTCATGTATCCAGCTGAAAAAGCAGTGGTCACCATCACGAGTGGATTAAAGAGAGAGACGGAAATGGGAGTCAGGAGCAAGAACAGTGTTGGGAAAGGTCAGAGTGTAGAGAATAATAACCTTAAAAATAAAAAGTAGAGCCTGGGAAATTGATAAGGTGTTTCTAAAAGATACAGATTATGTCATGGACATTTCTAGTCAACCGGAAATCCTAGCATACTACAAGAAGAGCCAAGCTCTTAGAAATAATTGCAATCCAGTTTTAGGATCAGAAACTTCTTATAAATCTTCTATGAAATCGTACATCTCCCCAGCTGTCTAGATCAAAAGAAGTTCTAAATAGGTTGTTCTTTGTTAGTCATAAGCCCCCAAATTCCTTTATGTTTACTTCATCAGACAACCACTATAAGTGTTTGAGTAGCTAAATTATTATCATTCTTTAGTTTTACAAAATGCTAGCTTGTAGTAGTATTATTCAAAAGACAGACCAGTCAAGAAATATTAAACTTGATAAATTCTGATAGAATATGTACAAATTTTTATATAGTTTTTCATCTAAACACTCAAACTTACACAAAAAATATAGTATTTTGATTTGGAATATTTCTCAAACCATTAGAATATGACATTATATTATAATTCATTGACATTCAATCATTCTTGTTTATATTTTAGTATGCATAATAAAATGGTATATTTGAAAGATAGATCAAAGTAATCAGTCAATATGTAAGTGGAGAGTACGTGTGTATACTTGTATGCTATAATATTAAAACCATGTTTTATGTATATTAGAGATTAAGGATTTATTACATCATTATTTTATCACCTAGGATCTTTACTATTGGACTTAAAATTGTCACCATATTTAAGAATTCTGTATTCCGCATAAATTTTCTATTATAGAATTAACCATACAAAATAAGAATGTTCTTTGTAAAATGCAGTGAAATAAAATGTTTACCTAAAATCAGTGTTGGGCCTGAACTCTTGTTGGAACCAAAGCAATGTGGTAACTTCCACAGCTATCCTTATGCATCTAGTGAACACTTAATATGTAATTATTTCTAACATGCCTACAGTAAAAACATTACTGTAAAGGAATTAAAGTCTTAATCTATTAGTTGTTGCAATATACAATGTTACAGTTAGCTACTTCAAACCATATATCTTTAAACATAGTCACCATAATCACCCAGCAGTTCTACTGCTTAGCATTTACCCAACCAAAGTAAAACATAGGTCCGTATAAAAGTATATAGTAGTGTAATTAGTAGCATCATTTCTTAGCTCAAAAGAGAAGGATGCAATGTCCACCAACTGATGAAAAGATAAACAAAATGGGAGATATTTATATGGTAGATTAAAAGTAAGTAGTAATACATGGTTAAAAAATAGATAATGAAGTGTTATGTTAAGTGAAAGAAGTCAATCTCAAATGGTTATATATTGCACGTTCCATTAATGTGAAATGCTCAGAATAGGGAAATCTTAGGACCGACCGGAAGTACTGCATTGTTGCACAGAAGTGAGAGGTGGGCGCACCCTTGTGGGATGGGAAAAAGATAGACAAGGGGCTGATTGTGGATAAGAAGTCTCATTTTGGTGCATCAAAGCGGTAAAGCTGTTATGTTGACTGTTTCACAACTCTTAAGTATACTCAAGACAAGTCAATTGTATACTTTAAATGAACGTTTCCTGAATTTAAATTGTAGTGCAATAAAGCTAGTTAATAATGCTAAAATTTTCATTAATATCTGGATGATTTTATACTTAGTATTTGATATTTTTACTTTAGACATATTTCCTTAATTTGTGCTTTACATGAAGCACATACCTTTCTCATTTATTTATTAAGAATTTATGATTAGGGCTGGGGATTTAGCTCAGTGGTTCCGGGCCCTGTCTTGGAAGTGCGAGGACCTGGGTTCAATCTCCCGGTAACCACATACCATACTGGGCGTGGAGACTCATGCCCAGCAGCAATCAGTACCACATACCACAGTGCCGGGCGTGGTGGCTCACGCCTGTAATCCCAGCACTGGGGAGGCAGAGGCAAGAGGATTGCTGTGATGTGAGTTTGAGGCTGAGTTCAGGGACAGCCTGAACTACAAAGCAAGAGCCTGTCTCAAACAAACAAATAAAGAATTTATGATTAACTGATCTACCTCTTTATTTGGCTTACAATATAAATTTTTATTCTCTTCCAAAAGTATCCAATAGTTATAGGAACTTTAGAATTGAGGCGAGAATTAAATACTGGTTTCCTCAAATTTCACTTTGTTGTGTAAATTGGGGTTTATAATAAGTGCCTTTGAAGACTGTTGTAATGGTGTGTTAATATATAATATATACATGTGTGTGCATATATGTGTGTGTGTGCACATGTGTGTATGTATGTATGTATATATGTATGTATGTGACTGTTATATCTGTAAATTGTCTTACATACCATAGGCATTTGTTAAATTGCAATTATTTTTACTGATTCTAATATTTGATACAAACGACAAAATACAAACATGATCAGCAACACATTTTTGAATTATACATTAAATTGTATTAATAGGCATCCAATTTTTTGAGTAATGGTTTCAATTCTTATGTCATCTTGTATTAGCTTATGAAAGATGGGATTATGTGAATTACACCAACATGTACTAATAAATTACAGCAAAATGTACTCTTCTTGCCTTTGTCATCTCTCACAAGAGTGGAAGCTGTATTTTGCTGTGGACATAGTGAAACTTTTTATAAATGATTTGTTTAGGATATAAAGGCAACATAACTTACATTCGATATACTGCAGCTAGTTTTTTTTGTTTTGTTTTGTTTTTTTTTGTTTTTGAGACAGGGTCTCGCTTTGTAGTTCAGGCTGGCCCTGAGCTCAGCCTCCAACTCACATCACAGCAATCCTCCTGCCTCTGCCTCCCCAGTGCTGGGATGACAGGCGTGAGCCACCACGCCCAGCACTGTGGTATACGGTACTGGTTGCTGCTGGGGTGAGTCTCCATGCCCAGTATGGTATGTGGTTAACCGGAGATTGAACCCGGGTCCTTGCGCTTGTAAGACAGGCGCCGGAACCACTGAGCTAAATCCCCGGCCCCTGAAGCTAGTTTTTAATTCTAAGTATTTTATATTATTTCAGAAACCTTTGGTTAATAGATCAATATCTGCTTTGATATGAATGGATTAATAAGCAACAAAACACAATGTCCCAAATCATTTTAAGGATTCTACATTGCTGACTTGGAATAAGGAACTATACTTTGGTAGTATACAGTGTGAAACATGTTTTGGGTGACATTTATGTATGTTGCAGTGTTGGCCTTCCTATTTTTATAAAAATAGAATCATTCCTTATCAAATGACTGATGATAATAAAATGATAAGTAGTTTAGCAGAAAAGCATGGACTTTGGAAATATGGTTTTCTGTTCTTCTGCTTTGAGAAATGAATTTGGCTCATTTAGAAATATTAACTTTCTTTATTTCTGTCTTGTTTTTTCTTAGTAAAAATGAAGATAGTGTTTGTTGGATAGTAATTGACTCTTCAAGGGGAAGATGATACTGTTATGAACAGCTTTATCATCTATTTTAGTGATGCTTCTTATATTTAGAAATAGAACTCTTCTGGAGGAGAATGATCATTAACCCTTTGGCTTTCCATTAATTCTATCAAATGTTCAGAACAATAAACTTATAGTAATTCAGTAAACCTTCATTACATAACATATAATAGTATGTTGCTTCTATTATTTGAAAAATATGCTGCAAAAATAGGAATTAAAAGGCACCCCTGCATCACCTAAGTGAAATAAAAGGCAAATAAAGGTTTGTAGCATGTAACAAGCATTCCCGTGAATTTAAGAATATTTTTGGCCTGGAAAGGATTTTGGTAGTCAAACAGAGATGCTGTGTGCTCAAAGTGCACTTGCTTTCCAACTTTAGGTCAGTTATTTTTGTGAGAGCACATTGATAACATTAATGTAGAATTATATACATTGGGTTGAGTTTTTTTTTAATTGCAATTTAAAAGTAAATTTTTACAAAGTGAATTTAGAATTTAAATGAGCACACCTATCAGAATTCCTATTTTCCCAAGTTAAAGATTGCTTTGTGGAAGAAGTCAACTCTACAATAAATGGTATTCTTCAATTGCTATTTGGCAATTGCAAGCCAAACTTTATAATTTTTGTGTGATAAAATTGTCCCTTTAGCATTTGTCTTACTGTTCTGACTCTGTCTCCTCTTACCAGTGGTTTTGAGTTGTATTCAAAAGATGTTAAGTGGCCAGATTGCTAAACTGTGATGAGATGCACATCCATATACACAACACATAGTGTTCTTCTTCAGGCTAACGCCAACTTGAATCCCTTCAATATGAGCACAATGAACTGGGGTGGGAATCATGCAAATTGTTAAGGTAGGTAATAGGAAAGAGATGAAACGCAGACAGCTTTGAGAAAGTCAGCATGCAGCCCAAAACAACAGTAGGTGGGGCCATATGGCCAACAATTTAGAAACCACATTCCTGCCACAGAGTCCTCCAGCAGAGCGTGACGCCTGGACGGTGCTCACAGAGAGATGACCTACTCGGTACATGCAACTGCCTCATGTTTTCTCTTTCACTGGTTACTTCTGAGAGGAATTTCAGTCTCTTTTGCCAAATAGATACTGGGGAATTTTCTTACAGAATAAAAATAATGTCTAATTTCACTTTTGTATTTAGAAGATGAAATTATATTGAAATCACACTTCCAAATAAAGCAACGTTACACAGAGATCGTTTGCAAAAGAATAAAGCCTTGTCAGACTAAACTTTAATGACATTATTTTATTTAAGCATGCTATTTAGTGACATGAAAATTTTGTAATTCCATTAGTCTAGACACTCATTAGTAAGATAATTAGTGCTTTTGAATAAGGTCTTAATCTATAAAATAGCATTTTCCAAAAGACCTGAAAGCAAGTTTTCTTATAAAAATAATTTTCTGAAAGCATGCTATAGTTTTCAGTTTGCCTCTTTACAATTATTTTGACCTACAAACAAGAGTTTTATCGTTAACAATCGTTCATATATATATATATATATATATATATATAATTAGTATACTATTACATTGGTACAGTTTCAGCAGCGTGCTTCTGTTAAGTGTGTGTGTGTGTGTGTGTGTGTGGGCCTGTGTCTGGTCTACTTTGAAAAATGGCCCCTGCCTTGTCCTTTATGGTTTTTACCTTCAGGGAAAATATGATATCTGTTGAGAACCCTGAGCTACTCGTGAAACTTTTACCTGTTCACTTCAGTCGCTGACATGTACGCACAAGCTCTTTCATTAGGGACGTGGGAAGGTAGACTGTGCTAAGAATGAAATGTGGTAAGAATGAAATACATTCCTGCTTGTGAGCAGTGCCACCCTTCTACTTTAAACCGTGTTTATGAACAACACAGATAGAGGATAGCTTCTCATCCAAACAAATAGCTAATAATTTAAGTAATGATTGCTTCACTCATAACATTTTCCTAAGCAGGATTATTATGTTTATTTTGAGTAAAAAGAAAAGATCTTATATAAAATACGAATGGATAGTCTTTTACCTTGTGTATTTCATTAACATTAGTTTACATACATTTAACTTATTAGAAGACAAGATTTTGGGGATTCTCATTGGGATTTTTAATGTGAAAGCCTAGCTTTTAAACCTTTTTGAAAAATGTGAAAGTTACAGATAATCAGAACAAAATGAAACCATAATAAAAAAAATGACTGCATTACTTAAGTATGATAATTTGGATATATTTAGTTCCAGTAATTGTTGAAACAAATATATCACAAAGGCTGTTTTGGTCAAGTTCCAGGCCTTTGTATTCTCATGTGAGAGCCAATTTCTCACATGAGTTTGAATTTTTCTTTTCCATTAAAAATATGCATTTATCAAAGATATATATCATTAAGCATATAGAAATTATATGCCTGTGCTTATACATGTAATATATACACTATATATATATATATATATATATATATATATATACATACTGACCTTTTTATTCATCTTTTTTATCTTATCAATGTATATTTACTCCTTTCTTAACTGTTTTACATTTTATCAAAAATAGAAAAATATTTTATCAATTATTTTATTGATGTGTATTTATAGATTTCTTTCTTAGTTTCTTAAACTCCAGTATTGGTTAGGTTTAAACATTTGCATAATATTTAAATCCTTAACATTTGCAAGTTTAGAACACACAGCAAAACATGCTTGAATGTTTATTATTAGAGAGCTTTTTATTTAATTATGCCTCAAATAGAGCAAAATGACAAATAATTCAAGATATTATTTTTAACATCAAATATAATTTGTTCAGAGTTTACATTAATCTTTCCCATAACTAGTCACTTCCATTTTGTCTTCCTGTCATCCTGAAGAATGAAAATGTAATTTCCCAGAGGCTTTAAGAATTGGGGAAGTATTAAATGTGGCTGAAATTAAGTGATTAATAATTTACTTTAAGGCCATGAATCAACTTCATGGGATGCTAAGGATCATTGGCAACCCCAGAAGTATGAAGAGTAACAATGCGCTTTTTAAGACTCAAGAGCTCTGAAAGGTTGGCTGCCCAACCTAATTAAACTTCAATCTCCTGATACCAAATTTATTTCTTCTTTGTACTGAATTTCCTCAGATCTTGACAGGAGAATGTCACTCTGCCGGACAGCTGATAGACAGGTTATGTAGCACCATAATTGGAGAGAAAAGGATAGCTTAAAACTCCTCAACTGAATGGCTCTGTGTATGGCTTTTCTTCCTTTCTTTTTTTTTTTTTTATAAGAATTCTAATGACATACACAAAAGGCCCTTAGCAAATAGGCTGAGTGCCATTTTCTCTGGTTTCCTCAAGGGGTAATTATCTTACTCCATCAATACCGCTGTCAGAAATCGGGCACATAATTCAGCATTTAAATGAACAAGCAATGTAATATTTCCTGTCTCCCAGTGGAATACCGTGCGGCACACATTCTTCTCTGTCACTGGCTCCCTCTTGATGTATGTCCCGTGCCCGGTCCTTGAATACCTTCTCCTCTTGTGTTTCATTGCAGATGTTGGCTCCGACTTGACACCTACTTCATTTGGAGTTTTATAGGACCCGCGACCTTGATAATTATGGTGAGAACTCCTAATTAACTCTGTGTTTCCCAGGTCAGCAAATAAAACCTTCGCTATCCCTGCACTAAATTTATTTAATTTACATAGGTTAATTTGGGGAAAGCATGTACTTATTTGACCCTTCATAACTCAAGCACTTAAACATTGATGGTAGTCTACTTTTGTACTGTAAAATAGTTCATCAAGACAGTGGGAAAAGAAAATATGAAGTTGGAAGTGTTTATGTGTGGGGACTTGGAAGTCCAACGTAATATATCCACTTGTCTTTGGAGACATTTGAACAGTGATGCTATAACTTTGACAAACAGTGTATTTCCATTTTTTTCCTGTGGCATTATTTCATTGGAGAATGGTCAGGTGACAGAATACCTGATTATTTCTTCCAATTTTGTTTCTTACATGAATATTGAAAACTGAAGATTTTATTTCAGTTTGCAACTAAATGAGACATATATTCCAGAATCATTTGCATTTAAATGCACAAATCTCAATATCCAGTATTATGCTTATTGAGATAAAATTGTTAGTGTCATTGTTTACAGAAATACAAAGTTGGTATTCATTGGAATAAAATGTTGGCCCCTTGACTTTGCATAGAACACATGCCTATAACTTCTTCACTGACACACACGGAGGCATATGTATTTTGAATGCAGCAATGTTTCTGACTTTGGAGACACATTAAAGTACATGTATAACATGTAAAATAATATGTGTACCATGGTGGGAAGGTGGCAGCTTGCCCATCATGAAACACATCAACTCATACTCACAACAGGGACCAAGAAGCACTTTGCAACCAGCAGCAAAAGAAAAGTAAAACAAGCCAAGGCCAGGGCATCATGGCAGTAGACAGCCTTCTGGCAGTATTCATCAGGTTTTCTCACCAACAGGAAAGTGGGTTCAGTTTAGGCTAGACATGTTAGCCACCCCATCGACTTTCTTCTCACTTTCACGTTTGAGTTATTCTAGATATGGAGATGATTCATTGAAATCAGCGAAGCTGTACTAGAGAGAGAATTTCAGTGGGCCTTTAACGGGATTTTTCTAGCCTTCACCAGGCCTGACTACGGCATAGAGAAGCCAATCAAGTGCAAAAGGACAGTCCCACGTGTGCCTTTCCCAACTGTTTGGATATAAGCGCATCAGTAATTGACACTGAAGCATTTTGTTTTAAATCGTATGATTACTCTGCTTTCAGTTACACGGTGTCACAATGGCTTCCTCCACTTGTATCTCAGTGTGTTGTCACATCAGGATTCCATCAACATCTTTCCATGCTTCTGACTCAGCTATGCAAAAATATACTGATGTTATTCATCATATTTTCATAATGTGAAATTTAAAAATATATCCCTGAATACTAAATTTGAAGAAATATTCAGAGTATGGCAATAGTAAAACACCTAGATTAATTATTGTGTTTGTTATTTAAAACAAAATATGCATTGGACTGTGAATTCTTCCAGAATTTCCACCACATCATTTGTTCTGCTGCTAATTTTGTATCTGTGTGTATTTGGCATAGTAGTGCTCTGTTATCCAGTGAAATTCTTATTCCCTAACCAGGCTTCTTGCCTTTACTAAAATATTAAGCAGTTATATATGATCCAATTCCTTTCAGTGTCCTAAAAGTTAATTTCCCAGAACAATTTACTTGTTACTCAAAATAGACTTGGTGTTTTTGTCTGTTTTGTTTAGTTTGTTTTTTTCCTACTCTGGTCATACATAATATACTTTTTGCATTCCAGCTTAATGTAATCTTCCTGGGAATTGCTTTATATAAAATGTTTCATCACACTGCCATACTGAAACCTGAATCAGGCTGCCTTGATAACATCAAGTAAGTGATTTTTACTTTTGTTTTCTACAGATTTCCTTGCAATTCTACGCTTTACATGGGTCTACTTTTTATTGTATCAAAATACTATGATAAAATGACATCAGAGATCTTGTACTGTCTTTGCTGTAAAAAAAATTTACTATTTAGGTGACTTGCTCTGGCTGAAAATAAGTATAATGAAACTCTCTAAATATACTCTTCCCCAAACCCTAATTTACAGTATTGTGAATTTTAATGTCAATATTCAGTTTACCCTGAAAACAGGCACACATTTTCTGGCTAGGCCAGGCCTTATCGGTTAGTCAGTAGCGACTACACTACTCCTCCTGGTGACAGCCCAAGGTGGTATTTGCCAGTGAACAAACCCTGAAATTCCTAACCTGGGAGTCTATACAGGAACTGTCATGTAGCTGAGCTCTTCTCTTGCTGACAGAGGGGAGAAACACATCCCTAATGAGAGGATAGGTAGACTGTCCATCATCCAAAAGATTCAGGACTAGAAGGGTTTTAAAAGTCTGGAATATTTTAAGATTCAGAATATTCATTTTTGGATTCCAGAGGATTTTAGATTTTAGAGTATCATATTAAGGAGGTCCAAACCCTAGTTCAAAATATAAATATGTGACTTTTAAGTTTTACCTCCCCCTTGAAATACTAATACAACCTCTTGCAAGGCAGATCTCTTTAGGAGTCTCTTCCAGTCCAATCATCTTTTCCATTTTCACACTTTATCCTTAATCCCAACTTCCACTTTACTACATTCACAAAATCCTGACCATGCAATGACATGAAAAACATTTACAACCACTTTTAACACTAAAAGTACTTTTATGTACAAAAAAGTTAACTTACATTTTATCAAAAGAAAAAAAAAAAGTATCCCTAAATTTAACTTACGCAGTTCCTTAGCATAAAGGAAAGATAGTAATGTGGGGTACACATTAGTCGTTTACCTATGTTAAAGTGCATTTTCATGTAATTTGCCTGGTCTGCCATTATTTGGATGAGTAACCATGTCCATATGAAAGTGTTCTCAGAAGTTTCAGGACGTCACTTGTCGTGGGTTGATGATGTCCTCCTTGAACTAATTCAGAGGCAACACTGTAATCCATCCTCCACCCCTCTGATTCCAGTGCCTGACACAGAACATGACTCATATCAGACCTACAGTCAGTGTAGACAGAGTAATGAACTAGGCTAGAGACTTACGTGAAGAGTGTCGTTGACTTTTGGCATTAATTTTGCTGAAGGGATCACTTGCCTGAGTTAATTGAAAAGGCTATTAAAGCAATTAGGAAAATAAAAATATTCTGAGGTAAACTAGGTAATATCTACCATAAATAAAGCCTTTGTTATTTTTAATCTTACCTTGAGATAATAACATTGTGTTAGTGAATTATGTACAATTAAACTGTCATTTTGAAGGACAGTGTAAGTTCTACAGAGTAGTACGAATTAATTTTTTTTTAGTACAAATGAATTTGAATAAGTTAAATGACCACATAAAAATCTTTTCTTTATCATGTCATTCTTTCCTCTAGTTACTATAATTAATATCTTTGTATGTCATTATTTGTATTATTTAAACAATAATAATTGGAAGAAGTGGAAAAAAAAAAGCTTTGATAGGTATGTAACATATGCTACCAGTTTAAAAATCAGGAAGAGAGGCTAATTCTTTGTTCTATTTCTGCTGACATTTACCTTTAGAATTTACACTTAACATTGCCACATATTTTAAAAAATCAACTTGTTCATTTTTCATATGTATTTCTTTGGTAATTCAGATCTGTATTCTTGTTTAAAAAAATAGTCAAACACACAAAACCAGTAACTAAATTTAGTGACATGAATGCCATCAAATTTTCTATTATTAGCTTTAAGTGAAAATCTCTTGATTTGAATTTTGTTTAGACTGATTTCTAGGTTATAACCTTTGGAGGGTGTTGAATTTTGCTGAGTCTTCCTTTTTTCTTCAAAGTGATTTGATAACAAAACACACGTGATTGCAAGTGAGCAGAATAGCCACAGCCTGAGATAATGCTTGGTGCTGATACAGTAATGGTAGGAGAGATGTTGAATTGTTGGAAAGAACAGAGAATCCTTTTTCAGTTGAGGAATCATAACAGTGGATACACTGATGGAGAAAGACCGAGGGGAGTTTGAGTGAAGGGGAGCTGGGAATCACTGTGGTCGTGGCGACCCTAGAAAGTGTAGGGGCTGCTGAGGGGCAGTGGGAGAGGAGGTCTACTCTCACATGCCGGAAGGGACGCACGTTAGCTGAGCAAGTGAGGCTGACGAGACAGGAAGGCATAATAACAGCAGGGACAATGCGGAGGTCAGTAGAATCCCTGTGAATTGGGGGACACTGGCTTGGTGCAGGTCAAGGGAAACATTGAAGAGATAAGAAAAATGGCAAGAAAGTATTCGTCAGTACTTTCCAGAGGCTGAAGGAAGTTTGTTTTTATAAATGGATGAAAAGAAGTCAGTGGGGCTATAATTGAGAAGGAAGGAAGGATTTTAGAATACACAAAGTCTGGAATCATTTTGTTGGAACAAAAGTAAGCCCCGCATCAGTATAAAATACATTTAGATGCTGCTCACATGTTGTGAGAGCGTTTTACAGAAGTGCACACCTTCACCGCAGTTTATAGTCTGTCTGCTGAGATATAAAATTAATGCTTCCTTCTAAAGTACCAAACGTGGTGGGCCACCTCACTTAGTATATTCAGAAAAAAGTTGCCATTATACAGCCTTCTGGAAGTCCCCAAAATTCATGCCTCAAATATTTACTTCTATTAGTTTCTCTGTCTCTGTCTCTCTCTCTTTCTCTCTCTCTCTCTCTCTCTCTCTCTCTCTCACACACACACACACACACACACACACACACACACACATTTGTTTTGTCCAAAAGTTGCTTGCTTCTTCCCATTTAAATTCCTGTCATTTCCTCTATACCTCACTTATCTTTTACAGAGTCATGATGGTGGTCTCCTAATTTCTCTTCTCATATTGATTCTTGCCCCTACTATCACTAATAAAGAGATCTCTTAGCTGTGTTTGTATCACATCCCTCCTTCTTAGGTAAAATTCTTCAAAGCCACCTGTTATTCTTAAACCGAAGTCCAGCTCCCAGCATGAGCCCCGCCAGCCTCGCCAGCCTGGCGCCCCTTCTCTCAGAGTCTCTGCCTGGCCCCACCCCGGCCCTTGGGACGTGCTTTCACTGCTGGGCTGTCACCAGCTCTTCTTCCCTAACCTCGTGCCTGGTTAACGCCTGTGTAATTAATTAAAAATAATATAGTTACTTCTAAATTCCCAACAAACTCTGGAGTCAATATACTAATCCTCTGCAGGGTTATTAAGAACATATATTTGGCTGGTTCGTTACCATGTTAATATATATTATAGAAAAATAACTATTTTGAAATACACTACTCGATTACATGATTGTGGTGGAAATAAGGTATACCTAGTGAATTTTACCCACTGGCTTAGAGTACATCTGAAGTATTTCTCCATCAAAAAACCTTTGGAAGTACTTGACGTTTGCCTCTCAAATAAAATTTGATAGTTTCTGAGTCTCTGACTTCTCTGATTGAAAATATTTTAAAATTCTCAAAGTTGTCTGGCAGTAATTAACATCACAATTTATTTTGGAGAATTAAAAGAAATAATAGAAGGCCGGGGTCATACAAAAGGAAACTGGTGCTTACGTGTAGGGAAGGAGAAGTCAACCAAGCTTCGGTTCTTGTCTCGAACCCTGTGACCTCCTTGGTTAGGGTTTTTCAGCAAGAAGGTCTCTGATTTGCCTAGTCATGGTTTCTGATTCTCAACCTGTTCTCTTAAGTTTCGCCACAGTGATAGGACCACAGACAGTGAGATGATTCGAAGAAGGACATTTCCTTTTTACTTCACTCTGTTCTAATTGTCTGAGGAGCACACAGTAGGAGAGAAGAGTAGTGTAGCTCAGTAGTCAGACCCATGAGTTTCCATCTCTGTTCAGTTTCTCGTGGCTTTTTGAGCCTGGCATGTTGTTCTGGGGATCTGGGTGGAAGGTTCTGCTTCACATTTGGAATACATGCATGCATTTTGTAGCTTGGTGCTAATCAAATGTGATGTGTGGATAAGGGACACAGCATTTCACTTGGTGTTCATGCAGGATGCGCTGATTATGTGCAAATGCTCTGCCGTCTTCAGTTCCTTGTGTTTTCCATGGTGGAGCTTTGTTCAGGCTCTGCCAGAATCTCATTGGAATCTGACCGGCTTTGTTTACCATATGGTGTCATTAAAAATTCTGCGTGGTATGATCCTTTCTTTGTTTTAAAAGACAAACTTATCCTATTGTGAAAGAAATGGCTTCGGGGCTGAAATGCTCATTTGATTAATAAATAGCAAGTCTCATAGTTAGTTCTGGAGGAGAAAAACAAGTATTCTCAGTGAGCTTGGACACCTGCCGTATGTAAAAAAATCTAAAAAGGCTTGTGAATAGCTTCAGGAACAGACAGAAAAATGTTCAGCCTCAGAAACATCCTTAATGTCTTTTTCTGTGTTTTAGTAACCTTTACCTTCAGACCATGTTTCTACTGTGGCTAGAAGTAGTGGAGTCAGAGTGATCCAGCTTTGTTAGTGTTATATTCATCCTTAATGGAGTAAGGGTGAGGTAGGGAAGCAAACTGACAGGATCTTGAATTATGTAACAATATATTCAGAATGTTTTCATGCTTATGTTTCTCTTTCGTATAAATATCTGCATGTCTTCAAGGAGCCTACATATAAATACATACACCTGACTTTTAAAAATAGTTTCATCTTTATACAGTAGGGACAACAATCACCTAAAAATAGCTTGAATCCTAAGGAGACCAGTTAATTTGGAGTGAAGTTCTAGTGGATACAAATGGTCATCATCTTCAAAGTGTTCTAGATGAGTTTCAAGGAAACTGTGATGAGAAAGCTATAGTTATTGAAATATTAGCTAAGGATGAAAGATTTAGATATCAAATCAGACACTTAAAAAGAAAAATCAAATGAATCCATGCAAACTGAAAATATAGCTTATGTCTTCATAGTATAGATTTTAATGATTGCTTATTTTTTTTTTACCATCACAACTATTAAATCAAAATTTTACAATAAAATGAAAGGATATAGCCCTGTGCTGATCACCTTGATTTCAGCACTGAACGATCACTACTTGAATTTATTTTTTTTCCCTTAATGAATTTGTTGGTACATCATAATTGTACATTATGGTCACATTCCTCATTGAGAATTTGTATCTGTACATGATATATCTTGATTCTTGTTTTTTCCTGTACCCTGTCCTCCCTATATATACTAGCTATATTTCTTTTTGTTTTCCATTTTTACCATAAAATTTTTATTTCCCTTCTTGCTTTCCCCTGACCCCACTCAGGTCTCTTTATTTTTTTTTTGAACATTGAAAGGACTTTAGCCACTGATTCAAAAATCTAGACATTCAGTCAGTGTTATTGTTGCCAGTCTCATCAGATGCACTTGTAGGCCATAGTTTTAAGCTTCCTGCAGTGTGAAAAGCTTGGTGTCTTCTTAAGACTGTCTTTTACAGAATGAATGAAACCTATCATAGTATGTTTCTAAGAATTAATTTTTTTAAGCAGTTGTATACAGCATACCTTCTAAACCAGGGGCTCACATTTGAGATTGCCATGGACACACTAACCTCCCAGACACTATGCCTTCAAATCTAGTTATTGTTTCACTTTTCCCCAAATTCATTAGTTTTGTATCAGATATAGGAGAGTCAAATGCTATGTGAGGACAAGGATGCCGAAAGAGCACCCAAAAGGAAAATCAAAATACAAATACCCACACCTCCTTCCTTCTATGTGTAAAGCTTGGACTGTGATGACATTTATATTTTACGAGAAATTCACAGTCAGGTCTGGAAAGTGTGATAACGGAGCTTATTGGAGGCACTTATTCATAGGACTGGAATTTTTCCCTCTGAATAGTTAAATCCAAGTCTGCCTAGGAGTGGAAAAAGTTTGAGTATCATTGTAATTAAATACATTGTGTTCCATGTCACCCACATAACTTACTTAACTTCCAATGTGAATATGGATTTGACTTTTATATTTCTAGTAATTCATTGATTCCACAAATGAGAAATACTCTTTTCTCCTCTTTTTGGTGCCAGGGATTGAACCCAGGCCCACTACTATGAAGCCCAGACTACCCGTATTTGTGCCGGTGGACTCTTAAGTTCAGGGATTTCATGAGCACCTTTCGCATGGGACAACGTGTAGAAAAATATCCTCCTTATAAGCACAAATATATTATGAAAGATGCAGGTGAGGAATGCATAAATGGAAGAGATGCCCAGGGCACTGAGTGGCCATTGAGGCCCCCCTTGCCTCTCTGGTGACAGGCAGGGATACTGAAGTGGCACAGAGAGAGCTAGAGATGGGCTGAGTTCAGGCCCTTTAATGGTGGCCTGGGTCTTTCTGGAGTCCAGGGCCATCCCAGAGCTGTGCAGAACCAGCCTCCCCACAATTCCAACTGAGACATGTCATTAGAGTACAAAAGTTCCCTCGAGAAGCCCAGGTGTCTTAGGAGCTCTGTGTCAGGACTTAGGGACAAAGAACAAGTATGTATTTGCCTTATCATACTACAGCATTCTTGAGTCTTCAGAAGTTAGTGTAATGGACGGATAATATTCACATATCTTACTAAAAAAGAGTAGCTTACATAATATCCATAAGCATAGTGGTGAACTTACAGTCTGAGAAAGTCATTCATTGGGGACCATTGTCTATTTTTTTAATCTCTGAATTTTTTAAAAAATGAAATTTGTTTTCCATTAACAAATTCTTGTCTGCTGTTATGCTACTGTGGATATGTCTAAAAATGGAAATTTAATGAAGCCGTATGAAAATGGAAACATTTCATTATTTCATCTGTCTCCAAATTACTTGTGAGTTACAACTCTAGTGTTTAGAGTTGCTCTCATTTTAAAAATTTTAAATATTAGTGAAGAGTCTAGTTATGCTTTGAGATAAGATTTTTAAAACTTAGTATTTACCTTTTTTTTTCATTTTGAAAAGGTAATTACTGTTCATTTGCTTTGAATTTTAATTTTTTAAATAAAGCTTCAAAAGTACATATATTTAACAACAGACTGTTCAGTCTTCACTCACAAGCCCTAATTTCATGTACTAAGTGAAACTCAAAAATATTATCCTAAAATAATTTTGCAACTTTTAACATATTTACTTTAAAGTAGTTTCAGCTCATAAAAATAACACAAGGGATGGAATTTGTTAATATAAATTCCAAATGTAAATAAAGCCATTTGAATTTGTAGGAGACAAAAGATTTCTTTCTCTTGTTGCTAAGAATCGTGCCTCAGACCCTTGTAACAAAACAGAGATTAACAAGGGAAAAGCATACACATTAATCCACTATATATTGAAAATGACATCAGAACCTTCAGAAATGGATACCCAAGAGGAAAATGTGTGTGCATTTTAATACTAAATTTCATGAGGTAGATATAGAGAAACAGGATTTGGGGACAAAATGATGTCATGTAGTCCTAAAAAATAGGTGTTCTATGGAATGTTCTTGCCCCCCTATGTCTTTGAGAAAAATAAGAATTTTCCCTTCCTCTGGGAACAGGGATGAAAGCTCTGGAATAAGGGTTCTGGGGCCTAATCTGGGGGAATGGTGAGGAAATTATTTTATATTCAGCTGCAGGGTAGAGGCTGAGGAGGTCAGAGACTTTCCAGTTCCCGGTGTTCCAAGTTTCAAGGCACCATGTTTTGGGGTAGTATGTCCTGAACTCCATCAGACAACTTCGCAACTATTGCCAAGAAGGTCAGTTTTACTGCATCAATCTACTTTCACACAATTATTAATTAATGTTATAATTTTTCAGAGTCTTAAGTACATGATGGGATTTCTTCTAAAGTCTGAATTGAAGTATGCATGGAGTTCCACTAATCTACATGATCTGGTGGTTCTGAATACCATAGCTAGAACAAAATAGAAACATATTTTTCTAGCATAACTTTCTGTAAATTGACATGACATTTCAAACTGGAGGCTTCATTTAGTAGGGTTTCTTTGTGTAAATGAATTTGTGTGAAAACTGATCAGAATTTACTGAGCTTTAATATTCATTGTGAGAGTTTGTGTAAGTTTTATTCAGCTGAAGATGCTCAGTGTTCAAATCTAAATCAACCCATGTTTGAAAAGCTTTCGCATTTTTTTTCTTTAAACAAGGCCTCACTATGCAGTTCAGGTTGGCCTTGAAATTACTATGTAGCCCAGGCTGGTCTCAAGCTCTCCACGATGATCCTCCTGCTTCAGCCTCCTGAGAGGAAATATATAAAGTAAAATTTTGTGGGTAACACTAGGTCAAGAATTACTCTGCACTTTTCAATCACATTCACCAAGGAAAAATGTACCCATAACTTCGAAGTAAAAAAGTCATTACTGTCTTTAAATCAGCTGCAATTGTTGTACATGATTAAATACCAGTTAGATTTTAAATATTCTATTTAAATAGTGTGCAAAGTAATAAGAATAGTTAATTTACAGAAGTTTTACAATGTGCTAAGTGTAAGTACTTTATGTGCGTTAGTTTACGTTTGTGGCTCTGAGGGCCTGATTCACCTCCAGTCCTCGTGGGTAATACCGGGTGAGGGCTGCACCTGACTGTCTGGCTTCAGAGTCCCTTCTGAACTGGTGTCATAAACTCCTTGTCACATCACCTAGCATAGCCACTGGTATGTTACTTTGTGTTTAATTTTTAACTGATGTATTAGAGCTGGACGTGGCGGCTCAGGCCTGTAGTCCCAGCACTTGGGAAATGGAAGCAGAGGACCGTTACAAGTTCTAGGCGGTCCTGGACTACATAATGATTCCAAAGTCAGCCTGGACCATGTAGAGAGACCCTAACTCAACAAAGCCAAAAAGGAAAAGACAGACATTTTCTCTTCAGTAACATTAGTTGACAGAACATGCTCAAGATGTTTTAAAGCCTAATATTGACTGAATTACAGTGATCACTTAGAGACTTGTGTTTAAAACCAGATATTATCTAAATATGTTTTGAAATGCAAAATCTGGCTGGCAAAGTTTATATATGTAAAGCCCTCATTTGACAGCAATCTTCTTAGTACAAGGGGTAAAGATTCCTGAGTCATAAATGCGTGAGTTACTGGCTGAAACCACCCACGAAGAATGTTGTTTTGGTGAAAACAGCTCAGAGAGAAGAGTGAGTGTGATGTGGAAACATCCGGGGAAAGGGAGCACTGGCTGCGGGGTGGACGCAGGAGCTCTGCAGGGCTCGGAAGCGCTGGATGGCAGCAGTGTGCTTGCACTATACTACTTCGTTTTTCAAAGAACCGGTATAATTTTCAGCTGAAACACTGAAGTGGACTAGAGGTTGAGGTTGAAGGAAGATATGAAATATTCCTTAGAAATAATGGGAGAGCCTCTGTACTGTAGAAGTACAGCCGAGTCTTTAGACACTATTAAGTGCCATCAGAAATTCATTGTCACGAATTTGAAAATCTTCACAAATAGTTGCAGGTTTTTCTCCCGCAGTATTCGCTACTCAGTTTTGAGGAGTTTTGGTTCCGCTTTGGTTTGGCTTTGATTTTTCTCCTGAAAGAGGAGAAAAAGAAAGTCAGCTGTTTCGAGATGTAGGCTGGTCAAAGGGGAATGTCTGCACCTGCAGTAG